>JAQQPU010021776.1:2016-14465 GCA_029168905.1 Artemia sp. Kazakhstan ARC1039 | reverse complement strand
TTAATTTTATTTGATTTATCAAAGTTATAAAAGTAAAAACATTTATATTTTTTTCAGTAAAGTGCAAATTATGTTCTGGTCTTGGGAAGGCATAGGGGGTTTTGTGCCCAACTTATATTAATTTCTGCTCGTTTTGAGTTTGAATCGGTTTTTATTATTTTTTCTGTTTGTTTTGGGTTTGATTTATTTGTCGATGCTGATTTATGGTAGTTTCACGTTTGGTAGATTATTTGATTTTATTTTTGCTCATTTTTTGTTCAATGGAGTTCTTTACTTTTCTTTGAAAAACTTATTTTGTGGAAAAAGTTTTTTAATTAATGTCTTTAAGGAGACAACCCCACCAGAGTTCTCAGGGCAAGGGTTGTAAGCTAAGCCCTGGGGGCATATAAGATTTATATATGAAGAGTGATCTTATAAACTTTGAAAGCTGATCATTGGATTGGTAATCAGAAGTTCTAGTTTCCTTTTAAAGATTCAGAGTGATTGGAGAGAGGATATCCCCCATATCTAGTGTTTTCCCAAAATACATATGATAAAAATTTTGAGACGGTCATTTTTTGTCGTAGCATCTTCGAAAAAGATTTATTCAGTTCCAAATTGAAAGGGCTAATGCCCTTTTAAAATTTCCAGTTAATGGAGCGCAACCGCTTCCTCCCAAGCCCAGCAGCTCCCAAAAAAATCTAATAAAAATTTTTAGATAGCTATTTTGTTCAGCAAGGATATAAGGTCTAGAAATTATGTCTTCGAGGATGACAAACTCATCTCACAG
This sequence comes from Artemia sp. Kazakhstan ARC1039, assembly GCA_029168905.1. Lineage (NCBI taxonomy): Eukaryota > Metazoa > Arthropoda > Branchiopoda > Anostraca > Artemiidae > Artemia > Artemia sp. Kazakhstan ARC1039. The sequence continues at coordinate 13,696 of JAQQPU010021776.1, read as the reverse complement.
TCCTTAGCGCAAGGGTTGTAAGTTATACCCAGAGGTTATATAAGATTTATATGGAAAGCGTTGGTGTAAAATCTCTAGAGGGGGCTCTTATTAATTGAAAATCACAGGTTTTACTAGCCTTTTTATGAGTCTAAGTTATGGGGGGCAGAAGCCCCCCCCCACATCGTATTTTCTACAAATACATTCGATAAGAATTTTGAGATAACTATTCATTCCAAAATTTTCAAAAGATTATATAATATGACCTTTGGGGCTGACAGAATACCTCAAAGTATGTGCGCAAGGCTTGTAAATTACACCCAAGGGGCATATAAGGTTTGTTTGGAAAGAGCCACCATGTGAACTTTGCAAGAGGTTCATTTTGTTGAAAAAGTATAGTTCTAGTTCCCTTTTAAGATTCAAATATGTTGAAGAGCAATTAGCCCCATCCCTGACACCTCCCTTTTCTGAAACACATTCAAATGATATTGTTAGATTGTCAGATTAGATTGTTAGATTGGCTTGGAGGTCAAAATTTTTAGTGAACTTTTTAAGAGTCAAGAGTTAATGGAAGAAATAGGCTTATTGGGAATTTCAAACAAATTGGGAATGTCAACCACCCCACAGTTCAATGGACAAGGGATGTAAGTTAGACAATTCATTCGTTTTTTACACATCGTGTATCTTATTCAGAAAGATAGTCATGTTTAAACTTTACTTTCCAAGAGGACGAACGGCATTCAGGTGAGCCTATCAGATAATTTTTAGATGAGTTATTTGAACAAAATCAAAACACTTTATTTTTATACGGACTGTCAAAAGGGTGTAACAGGAATAACTGTGTATATTATTTAGGAAATGATAAGGGATATGATCAAAAAGGCAATATTCGCATGCTACTAATACTATTACAACTGCCACTCCTACTACTAACACACTATTTTATTTAAATTATTAAGGGAAAATTGGAACTAAATCAAAAGACGCTATTAGCATGCACACAGTCAAAATATCGTATCTTAAGAATTGATTTGGGTATTGTTTTTGAACCTTCAGATAATGCTTAAAGGTAAAAATCATCTTAACAAAAGGCAATTTGAGTACACTGCTACTAATACTACAGTTACTGCTAAATTTACTACTAATACTACGACTATTTTTATTGAAACTACTTGTAAGGTTAAGAGCATTGCAATTAAAACTTTAAGAAGCATATGAAGATACAGGTTATCAAAAGGATATATCAGTTATGTCATTGCAAAGGCTAATTGTACTAAGATGAAACTTCCAGAACTTGATGAGTTCGACGTTCTACTGACCAAAAGGCAATATGTTAACACTAATAATACTTTGACTGCTATTAAAAAGGTATGAATATGAAATTTTCAGGGAATGTTTAGGGGCCAATTTGAATTAGATCGCATCGTCTCTATGCAGGTTTTCAAAAGCTCTGGAAATTATTGGAAAAAACTGAATGTTTCCTCAAATAGTTTTTAGCAAAACCTCTTTTTACACTTCACATTCATATATTTTATAATATTGGAAAATTATTGTGAAATTAAACAACCTAGAAACAATACGAAAGTTCTTCAATGATTTAAACAGCGTTTCTGGTCAACTGGTACTTTTTATGTGTATGGTTTTCTTAGGAACAATTTGCTCTGTGAAGTATGATAATAACAGGACTTGTTTTGAGGGATGTTGAACCAACCAAAAGAAAATATTTGCATCCTATTACTTCAGCTTATATTCATACTACTACTTCCGTTACCATTATAACTACTACTGTTATTAAATCTCCTTATATTAAGGCAAAAAATTGTGGATATATACAAACTGCAGAGAAATAATTTGAAACACACAATTTCCCCACAGGTTTTAAAGGAAACACATCAGAAATGATTCAGGAATAGTTGACGGGATTAAGCTAAAACCTTCAACGTCTGTTGCAGTAGATGTTGAAGATGCTAAGGGTGCTATGTGCATACAGCTAATAATTCTGCTACACCAATTTTGACTGCGCAAGCTAAGGGCATTATAGTGAATATCTAGGTAGATGTTGAAATAAATCAAACCAAACTGTGAAAATGTGTACACTCAAAAAGCCGACGTAGTAATATCGGAAGAACGACTTACATTATTAAGTTAGACCTTTAAGGGTAAGTAGTGGGTTATTTTGAGCTAGCCAGAATGCACTATATGCATATATTCAATACCACTACCACAGTTACTATAACTAATGAGGCTAAGGGTATTAAGGTAAAACATTCAGGGAACGTTTAGGAGGAGTTCCAATTAAAGAAAAAAAATTGGTGCATGTAGGTTTTAAAAAGAACATTTAAGCAATATCATAGGTAACAAAACTCTATCGTTAGTAGAAGTATTATTTAAACTTGTAAAATAGCTAATTTGATTGAAAATTAAAAGTTAAAGTGTCTTTATTATGAGCAAAAAGAGGTTGGAGGACAACAGCATTTCTATCAAGCCCATTCATTTTCCTAACAAATCCAGTCAAAATCTTAAGACAAACGTTTGGTTCAGCATAGTAGAACGGTCCAACAACTCCTCTACAATCACTACTTCTGCTCTCAAAATTTAAGTGAATAAAAAGATTGTAAGCTTGTCCCAGGGCATAGATAGAATCTTTTGAAAATGATATTAAGTTTTATTTTTCAGGTCAAACTCAGGAGTCATAAAATTAAAGTATGCTGACTGTTTCAGGATTAAAAATTGTAGAAATTTTTTTTCCAAGACACAAAAAGCAACCCAAATTATGGATTCCAATAAAAAAAACCGAAAAGATATAAAAAATATTTTTTCCCATGAAAAACGCTAAGTCAATAAGAAATGAACAGAAATTAATTTAAAGACCTTTTCCACAAAACAAGTTTTAAAAAAGTAGCTCCATTTAGCCAAAAGTGAGCCGAAGTAAAATGAAATAATCCTTCAAGCGTAAAACTACCACAAATCCATATCAATAAATAAATAAAACTGAAAAAGAAAAGAAATTACAATAAACAGCCGAGTTACACTCAAAACGATCAGAAATTAGCATGAGTAGGGCTGATAACCCCCATTCCTTCTCAAGATCAGAATATAAATTCCACTTTACTGAAAACAAAATAAATTTTAAATATATTCACTGTGTTAACTTTCATAATTAAACAATATCAAGACTTTAAGAAATAAATATCAGCATATGTCAATTAAACTGTCACTCCATGGTTATTTTTTTTTCAGAAAAGCAGAAATTATGTTCTGGTCTTCAGAAGGCATGGTGGTTATCAGCCCTATTAATGTTAATCTCTACTAGTGTTGAGTTTTATTCGGCTATTTATTGTAATTTCTGTTTGTTTTGGGTATCACTTATTTATTGATAGGGGTTTGTGGTAGTTTTTTGCTTGGATGATTATTTGACTTTATTTATGTTCATTTTGACTAAATGGAGCCCTTTAATTTACTTTGAAAAGTATATTTAGTGGAAAAATTTTTAAATTAATAATTCCAAATAATCTTCTAGGCGTAAAACTACCACAAATATCCATCAATAAGTAAATGAGAAACAAAATGAACAGATATTGTAATAAGTTAAATGGAATTTTTTGTTTTAACTGAGCCATTTGAAGCCATTTAAACATATGCCTCTCAAATACTTGGACTATCTGTCTTGTCTCTTCTATGTCTACAATTGGCCATGTCTTGATGCAACCTATGCATCCTTCTGCAAAATACTTGATAACTTTAATTCAAAATCAACGTTCATTTTTCATAGTCTGTTATAAACTTTACACATTTCTGACTACCTCAAGATGTTTATATTTTTGAAACATTGCTTAAAGTCCTTTCACCAAATAAGTTTTCTCCTGATTATGTTAATAATGACTATATGATTGAATATACATGTTGTTTCCTCAACCTAATACTATAAATACCTTCACCTGATATTATGGTTTTTCTTATATATTCTTCTGTTGTTTTTGACACTAAAATTATGCCGTCACCTGACATGATGACGATTTTCATGAATGAAAATACACGTTCTTCATTTTTAATACTTCCACCTGACGTGATCCTGACGCGATATGTGATTGAATTTAAATAATAGTTTGTACATATAAGCTGCAATACATATAAACGTGAATTAAACAACTGATAGATGAAACGAATTAACGCACACTATTAAAAGGTTTTAAATTAATACATGGGAGTAGCAATGGAAAAACGTCACTTGTTTCATCTGTTTCTTGATATGTTTCTTAATATTCACTAGAGTTAAATGATAGATACATAAGACTTCACACTTACTTCATCATCCTACGTGTCTCTATAAAACTCACATACACTGTCACTTTATTTTGGCTTCCATCCAATCTATGTCAGGATTGGCTGATTGTTTATGGGTTTGTCTTCTTAGTTATATATTTTTGGCACTTTATTTGGCACTTTATCAAAGCTACAGTTTGGTTCTCCAGTAAAGAGACAAGAAGGGCTAGATTTGCTAGAACTCTTGTTTTGGAAGTTTTCATAAATCAAGGGGAATTTCCTCTTCTTATCTCTGGTGAAATTATTTATTTATTCTTTTGATTGGTCAGCTCTGTCGATAAGGGGTTTGCAATTCGTTTAAGTTGGTATACCAATTGTCGGTTCCTGATGTTCGCTTTGGAATAAGAAATTTATATGTGTACATTTTATCTTTTTTTAGAATATTCGGTTTGATAATTTCTGCATTATGGCTTATCTTTCTCTAGGTTTCGACTCACTCTACGGATAATTTTTTACAGGTTATTTATTTATTCTCACTATGATTTTTCCTACCGGTTAAGTTTACGGGTCTAAACCTTCGGCTTAAATGCCAAAATTTTGAATTTATTTTAAGTCGTGTATTTTGATTTTTTTTTTCTATGCGTTAATTCTTTTCTGAATCAGAATATATGGCGTTTTTGGCTGCATATGTTTCTAACTGTATTAATGATTCAATGGTATATCCTTTTGTTATTTGTCGTTAATTGTTACAGCACTGTCTTAAAGTCTTGGGATCTTTTGCCCTCTTATTTATTTGGTTTAGGTTTACGATGACTGGAAGGTAATGTCTTTTAAGGTTGTTTGTTGTCGTTTTCTGACTAACATCTTTGGAAGTTAGGGACTCGGCCTTGTTCACTGGTTATATGTAGCGCTAATTTAAATTTTGCCCCTTAGATAAGCGCTTTCACTATACTAGCGCCTGTTTGTAGTTCTTGATAACCCTAATTTTATATTCATCTTATAGTTTTTACTTTCAACAACCCAGTCTACTGTCTTCTATTCGAAATAGAAGCATAGATTATTTATTAACAACGGTATTTCTAGAATATAACATAGTGCACGGGGTCAAACAAAGTGGCTTTCTAATGTTGCCAAGTAAAAGGGAGAAAGCATTCTAATTTTGAAGAAAAACACGCAAATAAATCGATTAACTTGCCATTAGTTTTTGTGAGTTTTTGGAGCGCATAGTGAAGTCACTGACGTAAAATAGTTTCCAAGAACTTGTATTTTACACAGGGCCAATTGAACTGCATATATAATTTATAACGTTAAAACGGAAAAAGGTATTATCTTAGGGGAAAAAAACATAAAAAAATGTTTTGTCCATTTGGTTTTTATGCGGGGTGCTTAAAGCAATTTTTAGGGGTTCTTCATACAGCTGAATTTATTTTAATCCTTAAAAGAATATTTTCAGTTCCCATTATTCTGCTTTCGTTTTCTCTCGAGTTTACTGAGAAAAGATGATTATTGATTATTTAAGCATTTCATCACCACATGTCATATGGTCAGATTAAAATTCTACTTTTGTCATCATAAGAAAAAAAAGTATAATTTAACTACTACTGTTTTTGAGGAAGGAATTGCTGACAAATTTTGAGTTCAAACTGTTTTTTCGGAAGACTGACAATAGATCTTAACTACAAAAATGGATTTAAAAATATCGTATCATCATAGCATTTGGAGGGACAGAAATATGTCTAAAATTATAATTTCGTTTATATACGCTCAATTATTACTTTACTGGAAATTCTTAGCTACCAAATGTGTTTTCCAAGTTTATTTGGTGTGGCAACAACTTGAATATATTTTGTCAAATATATTTTGCTGTGGGCTGTCTAGTATTTTATAAATCTTTACAGAAAGTCCGTGTAGCTGCTTTCAGTCATCTTTTGGTAATAAAATTCTGACTGCCTGATCACATTAGTATTGGAAGTTAGAAATCCCTCATCCTTTATAAACAAACCTCGTTGCATTTTTAATGAATATGAATACTAGGTAAGTGTTCAAAAGTTTAAAAGCATTAGAAAGTCGTAACCACTAGCATCGAGCAAACAAGGGGAAAACTCTCGGATAAGATGCGTCAGGGACGCTTGTCCTGGAAAAACTAAGAAAAAACAGAAATATTGAAGGAGATATCACGTATTTCCTGCTCTTTATGTTTGAGGAAGGGCCAATTTGCATGCTAGCACGCATAACAGACATAGGGGTAAGGAGATACCCTAAATTTTATAGATACATATTTATTTACGTGGGTCATTTTAGGATTTTTGGCTTCATTAGTTTGAACGTACATTGCATGAGGAAAACGTACGAAAATGTATAGAGGTCAGGAGGTCTTGACCAAACTCTTATCACAAAAATTACTATTTGAACAACTGTATTTAAGCCTTTTTGTATAATAATAATATTCTGCAAGCGGTGGTCCACTCTCATTTAGTTACATATATTTTTAAAGATTTGTGATGGAATTAAGGTTTATTGATTAGTCAATCTAGCATTTACTCGACAATTTATTAATAACTAGCAAGGTTTATTTTTCCTATTGTTTAACGTGATTTCCGCTTGGTTGGACTCTAGTTTTTTTTTAAACAGGTTAATAATTATACAATAAATTTTATTTTTTTGGATTGTACAGTGGCGATAGTTGATATTTTCTTTGCTTTCTGAGTTGGGCTGTGGCAGTTGTGGTTTTGGGTTTACATGTGGTGGGGTAGGTTCTAAGGAGCATTGGCCAGTTTGACTGTTTACTTGAGTAGTGGGACATACGGTTTTGGGTGTAGCACTGTTCCAGGTGGAGGGGCCTTGTTGAGTAGATCCAGTTTGAAATTATCTAAGTGGATACCGTACTTGATTGGAGATGGTAAACTTGATTGGAGTTTGTTTTTGCACCATGGTCTCTCTCCATGAGGACCATTCTTTGGGTTTAAATTTGGATACGGTTATATCGTGGTACTGTACTGGATTGACGTCTTCAGGGGTTTGCGGGCTAGAGGAAAAGGATGCTTTGCTTTGCTGTTATAGGGAAGTTTACTATATCCATGGCTTCTCTTGAGTTTTTGTTATTTGGGTCCTTGGGAGGAGTTTTCTTTATTATGTTACCAGGAGTTTCTATGGCTCTATTTAGTGCATCCTGTAGTGACAGGGGTCTCTCTATCAGGGTTAATTGTGATACCATATCATCTGGGAATCTTTTTGGGGGACAAGGGGTGAAAATCCTTTCTGGGAAAAATTGAGTCTTTGGGGACAATGTATAATCTAATTCTTCCGAACTTTTTGAGGACGAGCCTTTTGAGCTCCTTGACTCTGGTATTTCAAATGGTATTCTGGATTTTATCTTGGGGATAACTAGGTTTTTATGGATCGGAACTCATAGAAGTTCTTTTCATTCCGATCATTTTTAAAGTGCTCCTGTTTGAAATTAAAAGTTTTAACTCTGCTAATATCGATTTGGGGGGGTTATTTTCAGCGTCTAACGAATCAGTTGTCATGGGTTGCAATAACCATCTTTCTGGGAACTTGGCTCGTTTAATTGGTTAAAGTGAGCTTTATAACTCCTCCCAGTGTCGGGGCTTATTTTTTTTATAAGAAAAACAATTATCATATTTTTTTATTATTCTGTATGGACCGGTATTTTATTGGATAGAGTTTTGCCTTCGGCTTTTACTTCGTTTTTTAGGTACTTTCAATCTCCTACTTTGAAATTTCTATCTCCCTTAACGGTCGGTAAGTTTTTCTGCTCTTGGGTCATTTTAGATTTTTCTAATTCTTGTCTAACTACCTTTTAAGTCTTTCTAATTTTACATATGAACCGTTGTTTGTAATCCTTTGTGTTATTGTAATACTATCGTGATTCAATAATATCCTCATAAAGTATTCTAAAATCATGGCCGAATAATAAATAAAAAGGACTGTATTTGGTTATTTCTGAATACGCGGTGTTAATCACGTTGGTTAAATATGGTAAGAATCGGTCCCAGTCGTTTCTGTTATCTTTTGTATAAATACTCAAGACATTTGAAAATATTTTGTGGTGATGTTCCATTTTGCCATTCACTTGTGAATCCTTTCTCTTGTTGAGTCATTTTCCCGGGAGAGCTAATAGATTCTTGTAAACTTTGGCAAGAGTCAATTGTTCTGTTGGGGAGCCTCCATTGTTTAAATGCCATGCCTTCTGGGGGTTGCGGTTTTTTTTGTACCAAGGTCTCTCTCCATGAGGACCATTCTTTGGGCTCAACTTTGGATACGATTATATCGTGGTACTGTACTGGATTCACGTCTTCTGGGGTTTTTGGGTTCGAGGGCAAGGATGCTTTGCTATGCTTTTATAGGGAAGTTTATTATATCCATGGCTTCTCTTAAGTTTTTGTTAATTTGGTCTTTGGGAGGAGTTTTCTTTATTATGTTACCAGGAGTTTCTATGGCTCTATCTAGTCCTTCCTGTAATGACAGGGGTCTCTTTATCAGGGTTAATGGTGATACCAAGTGATCTGAAAATCTTTTTGGGGGACAGGGGTGAAAGTCCTATCTGGGAAAATTTGAGTCTTTGGGGATAATGTATAATCTAATTCTTACGAACTTTTTGAGGACGAGCCTTTTGAGCTCCTTGACGCTGTTATTTCAAATGGTATTCTGGATTTTCTCTTGGGGATAACTAGTTTTTTTATGGCTCGGAACTCATAGAAGTTCTCTTCATCGCGATCATTTTCAAAGTGGCCCTGTTTGAAATTAAAAGGTTTTAACTCTGCTAATCACGATTTGGGGGGTTTATTTTCCGCGTCTAATGAATCAGTTGTCATGGGTTGCGATAACTATCTTTCTGGGAACTTGGCTCGATTTAATTGGCTAAAGTGAGCTTTATAACTTCTCCCAGTGCCGGGACTTATCATTTTATATGTAAAACAATTATCATATTTTTTATTATTCTGTACTGACCGGTATTTTTATTCGATAGAGTCTTGCCTTCGGCTTTTACTTCGTTTTTAGGTACTTTAAATCTTTGAAATTTGTTTTTCCCTTAACACTTGGTAAGATTTTCTGCTCTTGGGTCATTTTAGATTTTTTTTTTAATTCTTGTCTAACTACCTTGTAAGTCTTTCTCATTTTATATATGAACTCTTATTTGTAATCCTTTGTGTTATTGTAATACTGTCGTGATTCAATAATCTCCTCATAAAGTATATTAAATTCATGGCTGAATAATAACTAAAAGGGACTTTCTTTTGTTATTTCTGAATACGCGGTTTTAATCACATTTGTTAAATATGGTAAGAATTTGTCCCAGTTGTTTCTGTTATCTTTTGTATAAATACTCAAAACATTCGAGAATATTTTGTGGCGATTTTCTATCTTGCCATTCGCTTGTGGGTGATAATGGGACGATATTAATTTCTCTCCGTTAAGAAAGCTCATTAAATCCTTGGTTACTTTGGAAACAAAATTGCTTCCATTACCACTTAATACCGTAATTGATGATTCTGTGTTCGAGCATTTGGAGGTGGTGCTTGTCCATCCTTCTTATACTTACTCTCCTCTTGAGGTGGAAGGCTTATTTACCAATTCCTCTTGTTGAATCCTTGACTCGGGAGAGTTAAAAGATTCTTGTGAACTTTGGGAAGAGTCAATTGTTCTGGCGGGGGGCCTCCATTTTTTTAATGCCATGCCTTCTGGGGGTTGTGGCTTTTTTTGCACCATGGTCTCTCTCCATGAGGATCATTCTTTGGACTTAACTTTGTATATGGTTATATCATGGTACTTCACTGGATTGACGTCTTCAGGGGTTTGTGGGTTCGAGGGAAAGGATGCTTTGCTTTGCTTTTATAGGGAAGTTTATTTTGAAATTATTTGATGGCGATGTTCCATTTTGCCATTCACTTGTGGGTGATAATTGGACGATATTAATTTCTTTACGTTGAGAAAGCTCATTAAATCCTTGGTTATTCTGGAAACAAAATTGCTATCATTATCACTTAATACCGTAATTGGTATTCCAAAATTAAAAAACGATTTTGCCAACGCTTTACTTGTGGCGTACGTGCTTTGATTCTTTAATGCTTTAGCATAAGTAAATCCTGAAAAATTATCAATTACACTGAGGACACAAGTGTGTCCTCCATTGGAAACAGGCAAGCCTCCGCTAGTTCCGTTTTTATCAAAAGAAATATTATCGAATGGAAATTTGCTATTTGGGATTCTTCCCATTGGAGGATGGGTATACGTTTGGGGACTTTTTCTCATGTTGCACAATTCGCACCTGTTTATGATGTCTTAAAGTTTAGTTAAAGCCAACAGAACAAAAAGACATTGTTTTAACTCATGAATAGTTTTCGTTATTCCTAAGTGTCCGCCTATATCCGAATGAAACAAGTCAAAAGCAGGTGTTACTAAATTCTTGGGCACACAGGAATTATTGAATTTTGATTTTTATTAGTTTCGTTTGTTACGATACTGCAAAGGATTTCTTCGTCCAAGTCGTAATAAAAATTATCTATTTCTCTTCTGAGCGATTTGAATTTATCGGATAATCCATGGTCATTCACAAAATAATTTATGAGCTAAACAAATTTTATCTTTATTTTGGTTCCTATTTATATTTGCTAAAGACAAGGGATAATGGCTATTTTCGTTCTCCTCTTTTCTGATCTTAGGTTTAGTCTTCTTGTATTTACGTTCTCCTTTAGGTTTGATTGCATTTATTTCTTCAACTTCATTATCTAAGCAGATATTTTTCAGGGAACCTACTCAAGTAATCACAGGGGGCATTCTGTTTACCCTTCAAATATTCAACTTCGTAATCTAGATCTTGAATTTTTATTATCCATCTAGCTATAATTCTGTTGGGTTTTTTAAATTGGTGTAAGCATTGTAAGCTTTTGTTGTCCGAGCGAATTGTAAATTTCCGGCCAACCAAAAATGTCTAAATTTTTCCAAGTGATGAATTATCCAATACCTTTGCCAGAGGTGTCTGTCTTCTAAATCGGCCGTCTTCTAAATCGGGCAATGATAATATTGGTTCAGAGGTTAGTGACTTTTTGAGGCAATCTAAAGAAGTTTGGGCATCCTGAAACCAGTTAATATTTTGGGGGTTCCCTTTTGGTAATTCCGTTTCGGGTTTCATAATTTGGGCGTAATTGCGTATTAATTTTCTGAAGTAACTAGTCAATTAAAGATTCCTCGTAATTGTTTTATAGTCTGCAGGGGTCAAAGATTTTCTACGCATTTATCTTCTCCGGATCTTAGAAAATTTGACCTTGGGTCACTATTACACCCAAAAATTTGATTTTGAGTTGAAATAAATTCACATTTTTGGGTTGGCATTTCAAGTTCTCTTCTCTGAATCTTTCAAAAACTTTAGTTAATTTTATTAAATGATCTTCCTTGTTTTCTCCTACGCATATTACAT
>JAQQPU010021775.1:842-14466 GCA_029168905.1 Artemia sp. Kazakhstan ARC1039 | reverse complement strand
TTTAACAGGTATTTGTATCTGCTGAGCTTAAGTTTAAAATGACCTTTACTTTTCTTTAAAAAACTTATTTTTCGGAATTTTTTTTAATTAATTTTTGTTTGTATTTGATTGTAAAAAGCTTCAAGTTTTTAAAAATTCCTTATTTCAAAATCAAACTTTTTTTAAATGATCAAATGTTCATCAAAGTATCAAAACTGGTATCAAAATAACAATATCAAAGTGAAAAAATGGGTTTGTGTCAACCTTGGAGTTTTTATTATCTGATGTTTGAACTATTTTTAACAAAATGGCTATCTCAAAATTTTTATTGGATGGGTTTGGGGAAAAAAGGGTGTGGGAGGGGGGGGGGGGTTAATTGCCCTTCAGTCTCTTTTGACTCTTTTAAAGTAAACTAGAACTTTCTATTTTCTATCAAATGAGCCCTCTCTGAAGTTTAAACGAGCATTCCTTCTATAAGAACCATATATACCCCCAGAGTATAATTTACAACGCCTGTCCCTGAGCCCTAGGGGGTTATGTCGACCCCAGAGTTTTAATATCTGATATTTGAACTATTTTTAACAAAACGGCCACCTCAAATTTTTATCGGATGGGTCTATCCATCTGATAAACCCAAAAGCGTGAAGGGTGGGTGGGGCTAGTTGCCCTCCGATCTTTTTTACTCTGAGAAAATGAACTAGAACTTTTAATTTCCATTCAAAATGTGCCCTCTCTGAAGTTTATACGAGCATCCCTTTCATAAAAACCATATACGGCCCCACGACATAGCTTACAATGCCTGCCCCCGGACCCTGGGGGGTTGTGTCGACTCCAGAGTTGTTGTTATCTGTATTTTGAACTATTTAAAAAAATGGCTAATCTCAAAATTTGTATTGGTTAGGTTTGGGGTAAAAAGGGCGGGAGGGGGGGGGGGGTTGGGGCTCTCCAATCTGTTTTTAATTCATAAAATTGAACTTCCAATTCCATTCAAATCAGCCGTCTCTGAAGTTTATACGAGCATTCCTTCCATAAGAATCATATATGCCCCCAGGGCATAACTTGCACCGCCTGCCCCTGGGCCCTGAATGGTTGTGTCGGCACCGGAGTTTTTTGACCTGACCTTTGAACTGTTTTTGACAGAATGGCTATCTCAAAATTTTTATTGGATGCAGTTGGGGGAAAAGGGGCGTGGGGGGGATAGTTGCCCTCTGATCTCTTTTGACTATCTGAACTTTGAACAAAATATCAATCTCTAAATTTTTATCTGATGCATTTTGGGTGCGGAGGTGGGGGGAGGGGCTAGTTGTCCTCCATCTCTTTTGACTCTTAAAAATTGAACAAGAACTATCAATTTCCAATCAAATGAGCCCTCTTCGAAGTTTATACACCTCCCTTCCATAAGAACAGTATATGCTCCGAGAGCATTACTTACAACGCCTGCGACTGGGCCCTGGGGGGTGGTGTCGACACAGGAGTTTTTCTTATCTGACCTTTGAACTATTTTTAATGAAATGGCTATTTTAAAAATTTTATCGGATGGGCTTGGTGAAAAAAGGGTGTGTGGGGGGGGGGGGCTAGTTGCCCTCGGATATCTTTTAGCTCTTAAAAAGTGAAATAGAACTTTGAATTTCCAACCAAATGAGCCCTCTCTGAAGTTTATACGAGCATCCCTTTCATAAGAACCATATACTCCCCCAGGAAAACACTTTGCAATGCCTACCCCCCGGGCCCTGGGGGGTTGTGTTGACACCGGAGTTTTTGTTATCTAGTTTTTGAAGACTTTTCAAAACACTGGCTATCTTAATTTCGTAGCGGAGGGGTTTGGGGGAAAAGGGTGTGGGGGGGGCTAGTTGCCCTTAAATTTCTTGACTCTTAAAACGTGAACTAGAACTTTCAATTTTCAATCAAATGGGCCCTCTATGTAGTTTATACGAGCATCCCGTTCATAAAAACCATACATGCATTTAAGGCATAACTTGAACGCTTTCCCCTGTGCCCTGGGGGGATGTATTGACACCGGTGTTTATCTTCTCCGACCTTTGAACTATTTTTAACAAAATGTCTATCTCAAAATTTTCATCAGATGGGTTTGGAAAAAGAAGATGGGGGGCCTAGTTGCCCTCGGATCTCTTTTGACTATTAAAAAGTGAGCTCGAACTTTCAATTTCTAATCAAATGAGCCCTCTCTAAAGTTCATACGAGTATCCTTTTTCATAAAATCCATATATGCCCCAGGGCATAACTTACACTTAATGGTTGTCTCAAATTTTTTATCGGATGAATTTGGAGAAAAAGAGCGTGAGGGGGCTAGTTGACCTCCAATCTCTTTTCACTCTCAAAAGCTGAACTAGAACTTCCAATTTCCAATTAATTGAGCCCCCTCTGAAGTTTTTACGAGGATCCCTTCCATAAGAACTATATATTACCCCAGGGCATAACTTAAGACGCCTGCCCTCGGGCCCTGGGGGCTGTGTTGACCCCGAATTTTTCGTTATATGGTCTTTCAACTGTTTTAAAAAAATAGCTATCTTAAAGTTCTTATCAGATGCGTTTGAGGAAAAAAGGGCGTGGAAGGGGGAGGGGGCTAGGTGCCCTCCAATCTCTTGACTCTTAAAAAGTGAACTAGAACTTTCAATTCCAATTAAATGAGTCCTCTTTGAAGTTTATACGAGCATCCCTTCCATAAGAACCATATATGCCCCCAGGGCATGACTTACAACGCCTGCCCCCGGGGCGTGGGGGGTTGTCTTGACACCGGAGTTTTTGTTATATGATCTTAGAACTATTTTTAACAAAATAGCTATCTCAAAATTTTAATCGGATGCATTTGCGAAAAAGGGCGGGGGGGGGGGCGGGTTACCCTCTGATATCTTTTCGCGCTTGAAAAGTGAACTAGAACTTTCAATTTCCAATCAAATGAACCCCCTCTGAAGTTTATTCGAGCATTCCCTCCATAAGAACCATATATGCCCCCAGGGCATAACTTATAACTCTTGCCCTGAAGACTCTGGGGGGAGTGTCCAGCTCGAAGATATAATTTCCAGAACTTTCAACTACGTTGAACAAAATGGCTATCTCAAAATTTTGATTGGATGTGTTTGGGGAAATGGTGCGGTGGAAGGGGTGTTAGTTGCCTTCCAATCACTTTCGACTATTCAAAAGGGCACTAGCCATTCAAATTTCCAATCGAATGAACCCTTTTTTATGTTTCTACGACAACGCTTTCTATAAAAACCTTATATGCCCCCAGGGCATAACTTATAACTCTTGCCCTGAGGGCTATGGGTGGGGGTTGTCATCCTCAAAGACCTAATTTCCAGAATTTTCAACTACTTTGAACAAAAAGGCTATCTCAAAATTTTCATTGGATGTGTTTGGGGAAAAGTCGGGCATGATAGGGGGTGAGCGTTATAGGGGAGTTGCCCTCCAATCACTTTCGACTATTAAAAAGGGCATTAGCCCTTTGAATATCCAATCAAATGAGTCCATTTTGAAGTTTCTACGACAAAGCTTTCTATAAAAACCTTGCATGCCCCGAGGGCATAACTTACAACCTTAGCCCTGAGGGCTGTGGGGGAGTGTCCTCCTCAAAAACATAATTTTTATCTGGAGATCAACTTCCTAGAACAAAATGGCTATCTCAAAATTTTGATTGGATGTGTTAAGGGAAATAGTGGGCGTGGAAGGGGTGTTAGTTGCCTTCCAATCACTTTGACCCTTAAAAAGGGCACTATAACTCTTGATTTCCAATCGAATGATCCCCTTCTGGAGTCTACACGACGACCCCTTCCATATGAAGTGCCTCTTGAAAAAAATAATAATAAATAATAATAAAATATTGGAGCCGTAGGCTATAGCCTTTACTATAGGCAACGCTTTAGCGTTGCCTCTGATAAATACTGTAATAAAAAAAATAACAAATAAAAATTACCATTTTTTCGTAATATCAAAGAAAAAACAGCTCGTTACCACGAACTGTTTGATATCTTGGTCTTTACTGTCACTATTGTGTTCAAGCCGCTCCTCCTAATGCGGCCAACTATAATTCTAGACTATAATGTGCTAATGTAAAAAAAAAAAAAAAATATTCGGTGAAAAAAACAACTGTTTTCCTACTTTAGTGATTCTGACAGATAGACAGTTGAACGAGGTCTTGACCTAAATCTAATGATTGATTTTCAATGGATTATCAGCAGTCAGGGCTCATTAGAGAAATACATTGGTTGGTATGTTTGCTGAAGTTCGAATTTTGTTCCAATTCTTTAAGAATGACCCTTCAATCACAAAGGCCGTTTATTTAGAATAAATAACTGTTTTGAAAGTACTAAAAAAAACTCTAACGTACAGAGCCATATAATGTCTAGGGGGCGAACTCCCTCATATACATAATGATTTCTTTTCGTTTTAAGTTTCAATGTTGCTCCTTATTTTCAGTTGAAAAATTCCCCTACCAGAAAAAATCCCCCCCTGTAAACGTCTGTATACTTCTCAGTAACCAATACTGTGTTTGTAGCCCTTCCCCCGGGGACTATGGGGGATTAAGTCATCTTCAAAGACATAATTATTATATTTTTGACTATGCTGAGCAAAAATGGCTATCTCAAAGTTTTGACTTTTTTTTTTTATTCCAATATTCACGGCGCCAGGTACTTCAAAGTATCTGATATGCCGCTATTCATTTACCTCGTTCAATGGCCTCGAGGTTTTAAATGTCTATTGAACCTTCTTTTGAAGGTGTCAACAGAGGGATTTGCAGGGATAATATCCCCAGGAAGATCGTTCCAGATAGAAATGCAACGCCGGATGAAGCTGTTCCTCAAGTACTCGGTTTTCGGCGTATCCTCCTTTAGATAATTGGACCGAGCTTTGTGCCTTCGTGTCTGCCTTGTCGGCTGGACAAAGGGGGGCACAATTCGAGAGAGCTCGTCTGAGGGATGCGAATTCATGTACTTGTAGAAAACAGCCATCGACGCTGCATCAAACCTATCATTTAGAGGCTGGAGCGATTCTTGTGTGGAGGCGCAGCCCGCCCTATTTGCCCTATTCTGGATCTTCTGAAGTGGTGCCAACAGCGGTTTCGGAGCACCAGCATATAGCGGGCATCCATATTCAGCTATGGGTCCGATGCAAGACTTGTAGAGTGGGATGATCGAGCTTGATGGAAGAAGGTTTTTGCAGCGAAGAGTAACTCCCAGCTTTCTTGTGCAGGAGGTTCTCACCCGATCAAGGTGGTTGTTCCAAGAGAGATCAGTGGAGAAATGAATCCCCAGTAGACGAAGCTCGTCGACTCTCTTTATAGCTTCATTTTTGAAGATGAAACTGGGGTGTTCACGTGGCACTTTTGATCGGGTAATTAGAAGCTCCTTTGTTTTCGATGCATTGAAGTTGATCATCCATGCATCAGACCACTTTTCAATTTTCAAAAGATCCATCTTTAGGGAAATGGTGGCTTGTGTTGGGTCTTCGTGTTTAGGGGCAGCTGAGTGTGTCGTGGTATCGTCGGCAAAGTGATGCAGAGGGTTTGCGAGGTTGTCTCCCATGTTGTTTATGTAGATAAGGAAAAGTGTAGGTCCCAAGACACTGCCCTGGGGTACCCCTGCTTTCACTGGATATTCGCGGGAAATAAACCCGCCAAGAACAACCCGCAGTGAACGAATCGGAAAGAAAGCTCTCAATCACTTTTAACAGACATCCACGACCACCATACACATATAGTTTCTTTAGCAGGCCACGGTGCCATACTCTGTCAAAAGCTTTCGCAATGTCGAAGAATAATAACCTGATGTCGTATCCCATTCTATCCACTCCTGATACTGGGCCACTAGGCAGTCTAATGTTGAGCGTACGGCGGAATCCATATTGGCGATCGCCTAAAAGGTCATTTGATTCCAGGTACTGATGAAGTGTTTTATTGGAGACGCTCTCGTAGACTTTGCCAACACAGCAGAGAAGGCTAATAGGCCTGTAGGAGCCCACGCTCGTTGGATCGCCTTCTGGCTTTAGAGTAGGTATAACATGGGCGGACTTCCGTGTTCGTCGGAAGGTTCCGGAGCGAAAGCACAGCCGGAAAAGCAATGACAAGGGTCCAGCTAGTTCTGCACTGCAGGATTTGAGGAAAACATTTTCTATGTTGTCAGGACCCTTGGCTTTGGTCACATCAAGATGCTGCAGAATGCGAAGGATCTTGGGAGCAGAAAAATTCACGCGTTCCAGGACAGTGTCAGTTCGGTCGGAGAAGTTTGGCACTTCTCTACCGTCGTCGTCTAGATTCGAGAATTCGGCAAAAGCCTTAGCAAGAGCTTCAGCCTTTGCCTGTGGATCTTCTACCACTGTCCCGTTAGTCTGGAGAGAAGGAATTGCGGTCCCCTTGGACGACGGTAAAGCCTCCTTGACAATTCTCCACCAACTCTTTGCCGAAGCACGTTGAAGCTTGGTGGTCAATTTCTCCTTATACTGAACCCGGGACTGCCGAATCTCTCGAACTGCATCTTTGCGCGCATTTATGAAAGCAATTCTGTCCTCTTCGCTCTTCGAAATTAGCCATCGCTTGTGTGCCTTTTGCTTTGCTCGGATTGTCTTCTTACACTGGGCGTTGAATCAAGGTTTGTCCTTACTGGACACCTGGATCCGCTTTGAAGGGATATGCTTTTCGACAGAGTCAACTATGGCCTGCTGGTACTTATCTGTAGTTTTCTCTGGGCCTTCCAGGAGGAAGGCTCTCCACTTCTGAGAAAAAAGAGTGTTTCTTAAACCGTCCCAATCACCTCTTTTGTATAGCCAGGTTGTTCGCTCATGCTTTACTGGAGGCGGAATACGTAGGTTTCCACGTGCAACGACGGCAACGTGGTCACTGGTGAAAACATGAGCGTCTACCTTAAAGGAGTCAGGGTGATCTGTAAGGAAGAGGTCAAGACGAGATGATCCGTTTGGGCCGTGATACGTGTAGAAATCGACAAGTTGTTCCAGCCCGTAAGAGAGAGATAGATCATACAAGTCCGACCCTTCCCTACCAGTATTTTTGCTGCGAAGCCACACGCTATGATGGACGTTGAAGTCTCCATGAAGGATAATGGCAGACTTAGCGTACTTGCCCCGAATATATTCGAGGGAGGCTTCAAGGTAGCTGGTAATCTGGTAAGTTGGAGGGTTATACACGGTACCGACAATCACGGATTTATTTGGGAGGGTCACCCTAACCCACAGAGCTTCTTCGCCTGCTGAATCTGGTATGTTCAAGCATGAATATGGTATATGGCTCTGTAGATAAACAGCGACACCTCCTCCTCCGTATTTAGCGCCATCAGTTCGCTCTCAATCCCGCCTGAGGAGCGTGTATCCCTGTATGGCAACCTCACTGCTCTGTATTTCTTGGTTTAGATTGGTCTCAGTGATGCACATGATAGATGGCTTGACCGAGTTCACTAAATGTAGGAACTGGTCAAACTTAGATCTGAGATCTCGTACAGTGCAGTGGGCTACCGTAAACAGGTCCGTTTGGATGGTCGGTGGGCGTGCTATAGATCGTCGTCGAAATGGCTGTTTGGTCCGAGTCTTTTTTTTGTTAATCATAACCAGGTAAAAGAAGCTTTGCCGGGTGGTTAGCCCAACAAAGCCCATAAATCCATTGCCATGCATCATTAGACGGGGAACGGTGCCACCTGCCAACGCACCTCATTACCGCATCTTCAACATGGAGGTGGGAGCGTGGGAGGGTGCCTTCAAATGATCGTGGGAGGGTGCCTAGTTCTCCTCCAATTCTTTGGTCAAATTGAAAGAACACTAGAACTTTTAATCTCATTTCGAATGAGCCCTATTGCGATATTCGACGACCACTGGGTCGATTCGATCACCCCTGGGAAAAAAAAAAAACAAACAAATAAACAATGATTCTATGACTTTTAAGGGGTGTTTCCTCCTTTTTTCGAAAATAAGGCAAATATTCCAAGGCTTGTAACTATTGATGGGTAAGACTAAACTTGATGAAACTTATATATTTGAAATCGGGATAAATACCCGGTTCTTTGATGTACCTATTGCTATCAAAATTCCATTTTTAGAGTTTCGGTTACTATTGAGCCGGGTCGTTTCTTACTTACAGTTCGTTACCACGAACTGTTTAAGTAGGAAATGACGTTAGTAGCTGGTTTTATATTAAATCAGGAGTTAATAGATTTGTTTTCTATCCCCATTAATATGGATCATTTTCATGGACTTTGAGGCAATGGGAAAACACGGAATCAAATGGGGAAGTAAAACTTCTGGATTTTGATTTTGCTGATGATTTAAGCATCCTAGATGAAAGTTGAATGAACTTTAAAAGGTTTTTGGAGTTCAGGGTGTTAGAATAGGTTTGAAAATTAAATATTAAGAAGACTAAGTCGCTAAGGCGAGGAATAAGTGAAGATGAAAAAGTGACGCTGGATAACGAAAAGATCGATGAAGTGGACAACTTTACTTACCTTGGTAGTATTATTAATAAAGATGATGGGTGGAGTGAAGATGTTAAGAGTAAAATATTCAAGGCCTAGACTGTTTTTTTCACAATTGAAAAAAGTTTGGAAGAATCGGAAGATAAGTCTGCGAACCAAGATTAGGATATTGGGAGCTACAGTGATGACAGTTGATATATATGGTTCCGAAGCATGGGCGCTCCGAAAAACGGAGGAAGATATTGCTAGATATTTTCCAGAGAAATTGCGTATGGGTTGTTTTGGACACCCGGCTGGCTGACCGTATTTCAAGTAGTAGGTTGTACGACAAGTCTGGTTCAATCCCGGTTTCAAGGGCTATAATGAGAGAAAGGTTAAGATGGCTAGGGCAAGTTCTGCGGATGAAGGGTGACTGATTGCCGAAGATTATCCTTTTCGTCCAATCGTCTAGGGCTAAACGGAAAGCAAGTCTTCCTGGGTTGGGTTGGGAGGATGTCGTACAGAAAGATTAAAGGGCAATGAGAACTTCCTGGGAGGGAGTAAAAAAGAGAGGCTTTTATTCGATTGGGATAGAGGAGTAGCGCGTGTAGCTATGTTGGCCTCAGGTGGCTTGTTGCTGCTGTCAGTTATTAGTAGTAGTAGTATATCTGTCCCCCAGTAGGGCGGGGGGCTGGATGCGATTGTCATGTAGGAACCAGTATGTTTTAAACAGTGTTGAATAGGGTATCGAATGATTTTGTTCTTTGTCATTGTAGTGTTTAATTCAGAAGAGGCTATGCACAAAAGTGCCGTCGAATATCCTATTTCATAAATAGTTATTACTTCACCTTGCGAGATTTTGGGACATAAATATCCATTTCTTCACATTGGATTGAATTTTTTCAGTTCCCTAAAAGGACTTCTTCTGCACCCTGTATAATTACGCCGAATGTCTGATAATTTCGTTTTTCTTTTTAAGCAAGCGGGTTTTCATCCTGGGACCATCTCACCGTGTTCGGCTTTCCAAGTGTGCTCTTACTCAGATGAAAAGATATGCAACTCCTTTATATGATCTCGTTATAGATATGGAAGGTACTGTCACTTACTTGTTGTAGTATGATATGCAACTCCTTTATTTGATCCGTGATCAAAAAAGGAAATATGCAACTCCTTTATATGATCTGTGATCACAAAAGGAGATATGCAACTCCTTTGTATGATCTGTGATCACAAAAGGAGATATGCAACTCCTTTACATGATATGTGATCACAAAAGGAGATATGCAGCTCCTTTATATGATCTGTGATCACAAAAGGAGATATGCAACTCCTTTATATGATATCTGATTTGTGATTTTTCTATGATCCTTTATATGATGAAAAAATATGCAACTCCTTTATATTATCTCATTATAGATATGGAAGGTACTGTCACTTACTTGTTGTTGAAGGGATTTATATTTGCCTCTTTCATGATTTTCCCTTAGGCAAAAAAAAGTGAAAAAATATTACTGGCTGTATTGGTTTTTAGTTTTTACTTTAATCTATCTATTTATTTTTCATACTTACTTCATTATTTTCTGTCCATTATTTTATAGGGAATTTTTTTTCTGTAGAAGTCGTGATTGATTTGATGTCAAAAAGTGATTTTTTTTACGTTTTTTTGCTCTAGAAAAATCTTTTTCTTAAAATTTACCAAAAATGTCTGTCTGAAAAAAGTAAAAAAAAAATAGCTTTTAATAAAATTTTGTCAATTAGTTATGTACATATATCTGCTTGATTACCAGTTTCGAAGAACTGTTTGAGAAGTCACAATAGGATCTTTAACAACCTTAAACAACTTAAACAACCAAACATGTTTCAAAAGGATAGGAAAACCCAGTATAGAGTAGGGATTTATATTAGCTTTGTTTGTGATGTTCCCTTTGACAAAAAGAGGTAAAATACTACTGGCTGCATTGGTTTTTATTTTATTTTTTTTACTTTAATCTATCTATTTATTTTTTATATTTACTTTATTAATTTTTTCTTTTATTTTGCATATTTTTTACTTTTATTTATTTTTTATAAGATTTATTTTTTAGTTTTATTATACAAGATAGGATAAGGTAATACCTCACAGTTATCAAAAGCCAATGAAGCTTTAGATAAATAAAGCTAAGCAAGCTTTATATTTACCTGTTGTAACATATGAATCCACATATATTCCTATTGGAACATATATGCCAAAATGATTCCACCTTATTAAACAATATGCCATAATTTTTACACAGTGTTGTCGTTCGGAACTATTCCTACAAAAATCGTATAAGCCTTATTGTCACTCTCATCTAGAATCCAGATAATATGATATAGCTTCGTTTTGGGCAATATTTTGAATGACTTGTCTAATTATTATAATATATATCTGCTTTACTGTTAATATTTCGGTTGCGCTTTTTGGAAAGTAGAAACCAAAAGTTTATTCCACAGAATATTTAAATGAGCTTATTATTCTTCTTATTCAGATTAAGCTTTAAATTAAGCTTATTATTCAAATTAAACCCGTTGATTTTAAATTAAAATCAAGTATTTTGCAGGCATCAAGACATGGCTAATTGTAGAAAAAGCCAATACAGATAGTCCGAGTGATTGAGAGAAAAAATCTGGGATAAGGTCTTTTTAGGATCATATAAAAATAATGTCATTTTATTTGTTGATAGATAAGTCTATCAAACATCCGTCCATATGTCATTCCTAGGGCAGAACTAAGGTAGATAGTCACAGAATTAAGGGATGAAAAAGCTACTTGTTTTTCAGGAGCCACATTTAAATAATTGGAACAAAAAGTAAAACTTCAGCGTAAAGATTAGGGTACTGAGGAGGGGGCAATCCCCCTCATATACGTAATAATTTCTGTTTATTTTAAGTTTTACGGTTGTTTCTTACTTTTAGGTCGAAAACGTGTTTTTTTTTTTAAATAAATAGTGATGACTAGGGGCTAAACACATTGTCTGTTATAAAAAAAAAAACTCAAACAGTAAAACTAAAAAAAAACTAAAAAAACAAATAAAAAAACTCAAACAATAAAACGACATTAAATAGAAACTTAAGCGAGTGCTCACTTAACCCTATGCACGCGAACTTAATAAAAAAAAAAAAAAGGTCTAATACATAATGATATAAAATCAATAGTTGATCAAAGTGAATTTGAATCCAAAAGACGCAAGTGTGCCGCTGCTACTACTAACAAGTCACTGCAGCACCAAGCCACCTGTGGCCAACACAGCTGCGCATACATCTCCCACCTCCTTCTCTTCAAAGCTTCATTCTTTAGCCACTCGCATTAAGTTTTATTTTTTTTTAATCCACCCTTATGACCTCCCACCCTTTATAGGAACGACATGCTTTTCTTTTCGTCATTGATGAATTACCGAAAAGATTTTCGGCAATAGATCTTTGGCAGATCTTTGGCAATATGTCAAGCTTCATTCATAAAATTTCGTCTAGCCATCTTAATCTTTCTTTCATTATAGCCTTATTTCGTCTTATTTGCTCCATTTAACTTTATTAACGTCTTTTATTTTGTTACAGTATTTATTTTATTTTTTAGTGAATAATGAGCTGGCAGCTACTGGCCACTTTCAGTGGATGTCTGCAGATACAGACGAGAATGAACATAGTATAGAACTGCATCTACCTTATGTTGCTAAAGTTTTTGAAAGGTAGATTTTATTTTTCAAGGTATATCTTTCGTCGATCTTAGTTTTTCAAATATTAGTCGAGGATCTTAACTTATGAAATACATTTTGAGAAAATAAATCTTGTAATTATTTGTAGAGTTTGAATTCTACGTTGCGGTTGACTATTGCCTTCCTGTAGCCTACGGTAGTTTTACCAAGTAGATTTTACCAGTAATTTACCAATTAGTTTCACAAATGTAGATTTACCAAGTTTTATATTTACCGGAACTCTCTTCTTCCGAATTTGTTTTTTCCAAATTTAGTTTTTATCAATTTGTTTTCTTCCGAAAATAGGTTTTTTGTCAAGTTTTAATCTGAAATTGAAAAATTGACCCTATTTCAGATTGACCAAAAGCTCGTTTCTTTTTTTCTAAAGATTAAACCTAATCGGCCTTAATGTAAAAACAATGAATTCAGGTTCCTATCGGATTAATTCCATAAAGCTAACAGCAGAGTAAACTAAACCTCAAGGGATGGGGAAGTTAAAAAAACACCCAAAAAGATAAAAGGGGGAGGTGGGGGTAGGATTGCTGAAAAAGAGGGAGAGGAACAGAGAAAGAAATCGAGACACATGAAGAAAAGATGAGGAGACTACAAAACAGGAAAAGGTACAAACTAACCAAGTGATGCAGATTAGGTTAATAATGTAATACAAAATAACATAAGACAAAGCTAGGGGGAGGGGGAAGCTTCACAAGAAAGTCTCAAAAGATTAAACAAGAAAAAAAATGTTAAAACATAATTTTATATTAACGCTAGTTAAGATATAGTTCCAACGTGATGGAGAAGAGACGGCCTAACTTGAAGGTAGTGAGGATGACCTTAGAGGGACTTGAAAGTGGTTGACGGATTATCTTTATTGATGGTTGTCATTCTAAGAAGGGGATATTATTATCCAATTATTTGGGATATTTGGGAGATTGAATTATTTGGGATAGGGTATCTGTAAAACCCAAAGAGGTAATTCAAAATTTTGTTTTATTTTAATTATTTTATTGTTTTATTTGTTTTATTTTTATTATGAATGGTTTACTTACTCTATCATTATTAAGATCAGCTCTGGGGAAATAGACTAGGGAGGGAAAATACAAGATTTCACGGCCGGATTTCGAGTGTGTTGGACTGAACGAATGAGAGATCTGCTGCCTCATCCAAACCTACCCCTGTTATCTATCACCCAAAACTACTACGCCTATTTCCCAGACAGTAATAGGACAAATAAGATAAACCAGGTGTAAATAAATTCACGTGGAAAGCAAATAAAAAACACGCTGTTTGACATACAAATCGTTATCAGTCAAGAACAGATGGCACTTCAGTCTCTAGCGGACGTTTGCGACACTTTAAATTGTGTTGATTTCTTTTTGTTTTAATTTCAATTTTTTTTCAGTCAATCAATTTAATTTAATCAATAGATTCACAACAATAAACACTTTAACGTGGTCTCCCCCGTAGGCTCTATGGCAGAAAAAAACAGGGGATAAACAAAAATGCAAGACGTACATAAAAAAAAAC
>JAQQPU010021773.1:0-14467 GCA_029168905.1 Artemia sp. Kazakhstan ARC1039 | reverse complement strand
GAGGAGCGGGCGTAGCTCTCTTGGCCCCAGGTGGCTTGGTGTTGCGGCGTGTTTTTAGTACTAGTATATAATTAGTATATAATAGCATATAATTTAGTATATAATATTTATGTTTCAAATGATATAGAATTCCTTAGAAATCGTTGAGAAAAAAAAAATCATGAGGTTATAGTTTCTTACTATATAAAGACTCAAAAAGCTTTTGGCGAGGCTTTATTAAAGTCTTCATTAAAAAAAGCTAGTGCCATTTGCAGTGCAGTCAAATAAACCTTAAATAAGTTTAAATGAAAAACAATTATGAGGTAATGCAGAGGGTGAAAGCTTAGCGCTTATTTCTGTACAACAATATCTACAGGCATATGAATATATAAAAACCAAATTCTAAGCAAAATCTCATGTTACATTTACCACGTTTTTAGTGCAGTGCTTGATATGACCTACCGCTTTCCTGGACAAATTTTCATTTTTCGGGGTGATTGTTAAACTGATGTTGCATTTTTTGTTTATGAGAATTTTTTCTCTGTCTAATCGAAGGTGTTTTCTTTAAGTATTGATTTATATATAAATCACGATATTTTAAAAAATAACGCGATTTTTCTTTCACCCTGTTAAAATTTCCTTGGCGCGGAATTTGTTAATTAGCGATTTTGTTGGGAGCAAACTATCTATTTATATATGCAAAATGTCTGCTTTTGTTATGATACTAACTTGGACTCTATAATCAGACCACATTATTTTGACTTCATACAAATAATTTTCTTTATAGCTAAAAAGTTCGACCCCACTGCTGTTACTATTACTATATATTTTTACTATTACTTTACTAATAGGCCATAAATAAAAGATCATATTAGAGATTAATTGAAGGTACTGTTGGGATATGTTACTGACATTGCATCTTCTTCTTCTTTTTTTTTGGATTTTTCTTCTTCTTATTTTGACTATTTTCTTCTTCTTCTTATTTGAACAATTACAGATACGCTTTTGTATAATATCATCAAAGGAATCGAATTCCGGCAGGCTGTTGCAGCTGAGATTGAATCCTTCGTTCTGTATTACCAAGCAGGGATCAATCCCACCGCCCTACTGCACGACAAGGAAAATGATTATCTTCTAATTTCCGTTAATCCTTTACTAGGTTGTAGCTACCGCTGCAACCACAATACGTAGTATTTTTTTCAAAATCTTGACCCCTCTAAAAATTTAGCCTTTATGGTCTCTATCTGTCTGTATTTCTTAGTTCATTTATTTGTATCTTTTTTAGCTTGATGCTATCGACCTTGATACGGAATTTGAAAATACAATTGAGGGAAATTTAAGGAAGTGTCTTGGTCATTTTTCAGTAAGTCCTATTAATTATGAGTTGAATATGTTTTTTTTAGGATCGTCTAAATGTAAGCGTAGATGTAGACGAAAGGGAAGGAAGAATTCAGTCATAGGAAGAGCGTCAAATTAACTTAGGCAGATATGAATAAGGAGGAAAAGTCATATACGCAGAGAGGGGGAGAGAAAATGTAATCAAAATAAAAAGAGAAATAAATTATGACAGAGGTAAAAGAGTATAGAAAGTGAAACAGAAATAAAGTAAGAGTGAAAGTGGGACAGAGATGAAAAGGGAGACAAAGTGAGTCAAAGCTATTGAGAGAAAGCTAATGAGAGAGTGAAAAAGAGACTGAGACTACTTGTTCTGTGCTATCAGGTATGGTTTAAGAACTCTAAAAACAACAGACACACAGTGCTTCCATTAGAAAAAAGAACTGATTTTTGTTGTTGTTTAAAGGGGGGGACAGTGAACCACCACTATTGACGTCACATTTGAAGGGTTTTAGATTTTTTTTGAAATTATTTTTTTTTGGAATGAGAAGTTTAGTTGAATTTAAAAAAAATTCGAACTATTCGGAAATACAGTTATGAACATTTTCCAAATAAATGTCAATTGGGAAATATTTTTCCCTCGACAGTTCCTTAATAAACTGCTTTTGATTTTCGGTTGCTATAGACTGTTCCTTTAGTTCTATAAACAGCTTGTAAATAGTCAAATTTTGCCAGATATATTTCAATGTAAGAAAAAAATGTTTCTTAAATGCATTCGCCGACAACTACTTTTTAAATGGTGTGCTTTTTTAAATGGCGATTTGACGTCACCTTTGAAGGGTTTTAGACTCTTCTTTGAAATTTCATATTTTTTTGGAATTTTAAATTACTCTTTAGTCGAATCTGGAAAGCAACAATTTCAAACTATTGAAAGATGTAGTTATAACCTATTTCCAAAGAAATATCAATCAACAAATATATGTACTTCGACTGTTACTTTAAAAGCCAATTTTGAACTTTGGGTTACTTCAGCCCGTCTCTTGCTCTGTACTAGGTCGTGGCTGGAATAATGATGTTGCTGATTGGCAAATATTTTCCTGCGGTTTAAACAGACGATTTTTGATTATTGACGATTGTTCATTCAATTGACAATATTGCTGATGGTAACATGATGGTTAATGGTAAAAATAAATTATTAAAATGGTATTTTAAATATTTACGGCCTGATTCAGGTCCCTCGACAAAAATTCAATATTACACTTTAGTTCCTAGGAATTAACTGTACTCTGCTAGAAGTACTAGTTGTTGAAGAGAAGTTTTTGGTGGAATTATAGAGGAAAATAAAAACTCGAAGAGTAAAAATGAAGCTAGCTATTTTTTTTCGATAAAGAAATAATAATGGAAAATTTTATTCTTTTACTATTTCATATTTTAGTTTAATGCTTGTTATTAAGTTTGAAGTGCTATTTTAAGTTTCACTTAAAATTTAACGTTGACATATAGTGTTCCACTTTTTAAATAAAACGTCCCCCTAACGTCCTAATTAATGCGTTTCCACGAATTGTTAGTAAAAAAAATTTGTTTAGTTAACTGTTGGGTTTCATGGAACCTGACAGACAATTATTAGGAACAACTGGAATTATGGAACTGCCTTTCGGTCTGTTGATCTAAGGTGTTAAATTCCAAATGCAAGACTCATGTGTTTCGAAGGAACAAGGAAAATATCAACTATACAAAATCTGATATATTACTCATATACGTTAATTTAAATTAGAATAAGTGTCTTGATTGTTGAGTCAAGGTCCCACAGACTTTCATTTGTCAACAAAATCCTTATAAATAGTCCATTCACTAAACAAAACAGCTTCGATTGTTCAAGCTGTGTGAATATGCCTACAATGTATTCAATTAAAAAAAAGCAATAAAAAAGGGTTGAAATTGGATTTTAGGTGCAAAAAGTAAAGAAAAGAAGAGGAATATCTTCATAGAGAATTGTAGAATTTCAGTGTAACTATCGTAGAAAAGTGTTGCGTCTACTATTCACGGTCAGTTCTGGGTTCTTTATTTAACAATAAAAAAACATAAACAAAAAACTACTTCAACACAATCTCCCCCATAAAACTCCATGGCCAGGAAAGGACAGGGGAGAAAAAAACCAACACCAAAAAATATAAACAAAATCCAAAAAATCTTGTCGCCCACCTTAATAATCCCCAAAATGACATGCTAGGCAGGGGGTAGCGCATGGTTTCACCAACTCAAATAAATATCTAACTCAATCCAGAAACATCAACTCCAAGGGAAACTGGAAAAAACTTAATTACTAGCTGGAAATTCTCTAACATAACTTTTGAACATACCAAATGAGTGGCAGCTTCGTGCAGACGCAGGGAGCGTGTTCCAAACTCAGTTGCAAGTTGTCAGAGGGTTGAAGTCAGACCTTACTGATGGAATATGAAGAATCTGTAAATTGCTGGAAGTGCGGAGATGATAAGTCGATTGATCAGAAACAAAAGATATATTATTACATAGAGCAGCAGGAAGATGGCCGTGTAACTGTAAAAAATTGAAAGAAGAACAAGAAAGAAAATAGAGAGATTTAAAATCAAGCAAGGGTTTAAGTGAAGATCGGTTAGTGGCCTTAATAAGAGTCCTTGCTTTATCAAACAGTTTTGAAAAAGGCATCAGAGACGAGGGAAAAGTTGACATCCAAATAACAGAACAATATGAAACATAAGACTGAACTAGGCTGTAGAACAAGATTTTAAGAATCGACCCTGGAAATATGTGTATGAGCTTTCTAAGGATTCCAAGACTCCTGAAGGCTTTCATTTTAATCAGGTCAATATGATGATCGAAGGAAAGATTTTCGTCAAGCAAAATGTCTAGGAATCGAACGCAACGATCCCTAGGTCTACTTAGAGAACCTCTTAATACGTGTATTTCATTTAAATCAGGGCAAGCCTTTGAGACTCTGGAGAAAATGAGAAAACATAACTTCGCGACATTTAAGGCAAGATAATTTACATAAAACCATTGGATAACTCTTTCAAAAAGGTCTTTCATCTTTGAACGAAGATCAGACTCAGTTCTACCAGCTGTGCCAAGAGTACTGTCATCATCAAAAGCAATAAGTGCATCCGGTAAGGACGAACTCCTGTCACAATTAGTGACGGATGCTCGTTGACAAAGACGACAGCAAATGGTAGGTTTTGAATTTTGAACCGCATTAATAAGGTCATTGATGTAGACTAAAAAGAGTATCGGCCCAATGCCGGATCCTTGTGGAACGCCAAACTCTATTCCAGAAGGGTTAGAAAAGTGCAGATCAACAGAGATGACTCGACCAGATAACTATGATAGAAACCAAGAATAAGCATTCCCTCTTATACCAATATGGGACAGTTTCCAAAGAAGAATCTTGTGTGTTAATGAGTCGAATGCTTTTCGTACATCGAGAAAAAGAGCAGCAGGTATCAGACCAGAGTCAAGGAATAAATGTAAATAATTCAAGAGAGTTGCGTATGCATGCTCAGTTGAGTACTTCACCCTAAAACCAAACTGAAAATCATGAAAAAGTGTTTAGAATTAAGAAAATCAAGAAGTTTGACTAAATACTGATAAAAGAGATATGGGACGATAATTTGCAGGATCATTCCTGGATCCACCTATTAAAAGAATAATAATGCGAACACGCTTTAAAGCACTTGGGAAAACACCATTTTCAAAGAAAAGATTGCTAAGTCTCGTTAGGGCAGAAACGATAACAGGAAGAATAAACTTGACAACCTTAGTCGGAATACGGTCTAGGCCAGAAGATGAAGAACCCCTCAACCCATTGACAATTCTGGCTATTTCAGCTTCAGAGTCAGGCTTCAATGTCATTGATTTAGGACAAGGCGGTCCAAGGTAAGACCTAAATTCAGGTAGAGAAGAAGAAGGACTTATAGAAGAGGCTGTAATTTTGCCAATATTAGCAAAATAGGAAGTAAACGCATCTTGAACTTTTAGCTCACCCTCTACATTTTCGCATTCCATCACAATACCTGTAGGGGCAGAAGAAGGCAGAGAAGATGGCCTGATAACAGAATTGATTACTTGCCATGTCTTCCTAATGTCTTTAACACACGCAGAGAATTTTCTTTAATAAAATAACGATTTAACCTTTCGGCAAAGCGAAATGTAAACTCTTCTATAAGCTTTGAAAAGTTGAAGTCGAGAATGGCTTAGAGGACCTGTAAGCCTTCGAAAGATTGTTTTTCTTCCTCCAACTTTTAAGGAGTCCCGCAGTCATCCAAGGATTCAAAGGGGTTGTTCTTTTCGATGCCGGATTCGACTGGGAACGCATCACATGCATCCAAGGTAACTTCTTTCAAAGAATCATAAAACGAATTAAACAAAGAATCTATATCAGATTCATTTTCAGAAATACTCCACAAACAACTTGCCAACCATGACCTAAGAAGATGCAAACCCTGATCATTAAATTTTAAATAGGAAAAACCAGTTCCTTGGCTCCTCCTAGGCAACGAATCGGAAAAATCAAACGTGGAAAAAAACAGGAAAATGGTCTGAGATATCACTCGTCAATACAGAATTTTGCACCAAGGTCAACGATGGAAAAATGTTTTCAAGCAAAGAAGCAGTAGTGTTAGTAATGCGAGTTGGAATGCATGCAGAAGGTAATGTTTCACAAGCGAGAATTGTTGAAAAAAAATCCAAAGACGAGGATGACCTCCGGTCACACAAATTAAGGTTGAAGTCATCCATAACGACAAGTTCACAGGAATGAAGTTAGATTGTTTCCAAAACCTCATCAAGAATCTGAAGGAAAGAAGAAACAGACCCACTAGGAGACCGGTATATATTACCAACAAGCAAAGTTTTAGCTTGGGTTTTGATCTCAATAAATATGGATTCAAAAATTCCTTCTTCATTTCTTGACAGGTCACGTCTAACAGAGTTCGGAAGACATTCCGAAACATAAACAGCAAGGCACCCTCTAGCCATCCTACTTCGATTTAGATATTCCATCTTGTACCCAGAGAGATGCAATAGAGATTCCTTTTTCGGATCAAGGAAAGTCTCACAAAGACCAAAAAATCCGGGTGGCCACTACGCACTATTTTTTTCAACTCATCAAACGAAGAACAAAGACCCTGTACATTAAGCTGAAGCACAGAGAAACTACCGTCTCGTTTGGATACTTGATCTAAATCCGTTACATACTTACTACTAAGTGAAAAATGGGGATTTGATGGTGATTTATTAGACTGACCTACGTAATTATTAATCAAACTAAGAACATCTATTGGGTTATTTTCAAACTGAAGTAGTCACTCAACCAAGGAGGAGATGTCACCAGAACTAGAGTCCGACAAATTCAAAATACTTACAAACTATGATCCATCACGTGCCATTCACCACCCAGCTTGGTATCCATAACAATGGATAACAATGGAGGCTCCATAACAATGACGTGTGGACAGCAACTAGGCAAACAGAACGATGAACTCATTTTTCGAGACAAGTGAAACTGAAAGACAAAAAATAAAGGCCAAAAACAGAAAACTTGGATAAGAGAAAAACTTGTATACAAAATGAAAAACAATGGAAGCATAATTAAACCTCACAACCAGGAGAAAAATTTATGTATCTTAATCACGAAATTATCATTTGACACGATCTTCTCAGTTGGTGTCCGTTAGTTTGGGAGATTTTGCCAGAGGATTTGAGGAATGTTGGGGGCTTGGAGGAATTTTGTGAATTGTTAAAGAACCATTGTTTTGATGTGTATATTTTGGATGGATTATTCTGCGCCAGGGTTTTCGGGTCTGGTATGTTGAGCTCTAATTATGATTTTTTTTTCTCGGTCGTTTTTTTTTTTTTTTTGGTTTATTGATTTATTAGGAAGGTTTTCTCCCGTACAAGTTTGCTAGTATACATCTAGTATACTAGTATACAGTGTACAAAGTATACATCGAAGATGTATACTTTATTTTTAAATAAACCCAGTGTTATTTAAAGGAAAAGAGAATAGTTTAAAGATAAGGACTGAAGTGGTGAACATCGATCATCATCTAGTTGTTGAAATGTAACTTTTACATCTTTTTATTCATGTTTGGCTTCTATATTGTAGCACAGTGGAGTGATGCTATGCTTGGTAATACGGGGCCCAGGATTTGATCCCCGCCGTAGCAAATTTGGGCGACAAGCTTGCTACACCCAGCAACTGAAATGCCTATTCAACGCCCTATGCGCCCGCAATAACTCTGGAGGATCTTCATCCTTTATCCTTGGTTTCTGTATTTACATCTTTCTGTATATATTCCTAATTTGCTTCCTATATTAAATTTCTAAAATTCTTCTTAAAATTCTTCAAGTATGTCGGAAATTTGATGATAAACTTCAAGTGTACCAGATTTTACTGATCTGGAATAGCTTCATATTTTTTATGGTACCCTTCTATTAAAGAATCGGGCAAAGTACCAAAGTATAGATAATTGGACGTCATATAGGTAGTAGGTAATAGGACGTCATCTGTGGGAAATTCTTCCGCCTTGGAACACTACGTGGTATTGTCCTAGCTTATATTGTTCGAAAAATGATGTGAATCTCACAAGATTTTTTTCAGCTTCTTTCAACATGGGCGCCCATAGACTGAATTTTAGGGGGGGGGGCTTACCTGGTCTAATCGGCACTTCCAGTGCTGAATAATTAAAATCTCAAGACAAAATATCATAGGCAGCACTATAGTGCTGCCTAAGTAAAGAGTGATGTGGGCACAATATTTGTTCTTTTTAGACCAGGGCACTTCTTATAAAAAAAAATGTCATAGGAACTTCAAAAGAGCTCATGAATGGGAACCAGCTCCCCCTCCCTCACGTCAATCACTTCCCCAAACACATCCAATCACAGTTTCGAGATAGGCATTTTGTTCAGTTCAATTTTAAGGTCAGGAAATAATGACTTTGAGAATGACAGCGCCGGCCCAAAAAAAAAAACGCTCAGGGCAAGGGTTGTAAGTTATGCCCTGTGGGGATAAGGTTTTTTAAAGAAAGGGTTGTTGTATAGACCTCACAGGGAGCTCATTTGACTGGAAATCAGAAGTTCTACTGGCCTTTTTAACAGTCAAAAGTGATTGGAGGTTATGAAGCCCCGCCCCATACACCAATCATTTCCCCAAACACATTCAATCATAATTTTGAGATATCCATTTTGTTCAGTGTAGTTGAAAGGTCCAGAAGTAATGTCTTTGAGGATACCCCCCCCCCCAGATAGCCCTCAGGTCAAAGATTTTAAGTTATGCCCGGGGTCATATAAGGTTCTTGTAAGATTTAACTAAAAAGACTTTTTCCACAAAATAAGTTTTTCAAAGAAAAGTAAAGAACTCCATTAAACAAAAAATGAGCAAAAATAAAATCAAATAATCTACCAAGCGTGAAACTACCACAAATCAGCATCGATAAATAAATGAAACCCAAAACGAACAGAAATTACAATAAATAACCGAGTCAAACTCAAAACGAGCAGAAATTAACATAAGTTGGGCTCAAAACCCCTATGCCTTCCCAAGGCCAGAACATAATTTGCACTTTACTGAAAAAAATACAAATGAATGTGCATTGTCAGTTTAATATACATATACTGATATTTAGTAATCAAATGTTAGTATTGTTTGATTTATTGAAGTTATAAAAGTAAAAACATTTATATTTTGTTCAGTAAAGGGCAAATTATAATCTGGCCTACAGATTATAATTACTTTTCTTTGAAAAACTTATTATACTTTTCTTTTCTTTGAAAAACTTATTTTGGGGAAAAAGTTTTTTAATTAATTTCTGTTCGTTTTATATTGACATGATCTTTTCAGAGAAAAAGAAAATAATACTTTAAATCTTTTCGTTTTTTAAGAACTTATAGTTTGGCCTGCTATTTGTATGATGGAGAAAAATTTTCAGCAATTTTTAACAACATACACCCTCTTAAAAATCTGGACACAAATAGTAGTGTTTAATTTATTTTATTTATTTATTTATTTATTACCCGTCAAAAAAGGTACAAAAGACGGAGTATCACTAAAAAAGAAAAAACACACACAAAAAACAAATTACAACACATTACACATAATCGAACAAATTACAAAGACAATAAACAAAAACTTAATTATACGCTGCACTGCAGGTACATAAGAAATTTTACTTTTTAAACTCCCAAGTACTGAAGAAACATAAGCAATATGATTGATAACTTCAATTCAACTAACCTAACCTACAGCAAAATACTTGATAACTTCAATTCATAATCAACAGACTCAATCAACTAGTCTAAATATGACGAGAGACGGTAAAAAGACTAAATATGACAAGAGATGTGCAAATAAAATTAAATGGACAGCGATTTACTGCCTGAGCAAACGGTACCAAGGGTGGGAAGAGACTTTCTCGTTGTACCGTTAAATTTGTTCAATTATAGTTGCCGTTGGGTCCGCAATTTTAAAATTTTTAACAAGGCGCGAATTTCTTGTCCACGGCCGGAGCCGCAACAAGAACTTCGCATACTTAAAAAACGTGGATCTGAGCTTTCTTTTCTCTGGCTCGGGAAAAATTCTCCAAAACGGGCTTAGATACAGGAAATGGGGAAGGGATACTGCGTTATAAAGTCGAGCCAGAATTAAACGGTTGAAACGCATTTTAGATGAGACTACTCTACTCTAAGCAAAAGCCAGGCGTTTACGGAGATGATCAATAAGAAGGGAGCGGGTAGTTTTTAGATCCTTTCCAATTGGTAAACCAAGGTAAATAATTTTCGAGACAAGGGCTACAGACAGTTCTCCCAGCCTCAGAGACGAGACCTCTTCTTGGCGCCAGTTGAACAGAAGAATATCCGACTTCTGTGGGTTAAATTCAAGACCAATGCGACTGTAATTTGATTGTAGTGTGGAGAAGGTGGTCTCTGTACCTGCGACTGTGCGGCTGGGGTTCAGAATGTCATCGGCGTAAGATATCATTGTAACGTCTATGCCACGAGCTATGCATGTTGTCTCGATAGTAGACTGTGGTTCAATAATACAATTATTAAAGGCACAAGGAGATGTGACTGATCCTTCTCGAGCACCCTTTTTTACTGGGACTACAGGATTCCTTCGGTAGGACAGCATCACGCCTGGTGTATATTCAGTGAGGGCTCGACCATGGCCAGGAAGTAGGAGTTCAGCTTGTAGGTGGTCGTACATATCTTTAATGGGTAGTAGGATGTCCTTCTGTACACCTTTCTTTCCCATATCCAGAATGAGTTGGTCATGGAGAAGTGAGTCGTAGGCACGGCAGACGTCATGTAGACCTATAACAATGGACTCTTTTGATTCATCAGCGTCAATCAAGACTGAAGCCAAAGCAGAAATGGCGTGGCCGCAATCAAGACCCCTCTGGAACCCAAACTGGGAAGGGGAGTCCAGCGTTTTCCCTGGATTTCATCAATGACCAAAAGTTCGAAGATTTTGCAAAGCGTTGGTGCTACTGTGATCGGTCTGAACGAAGCACATTCCGAAGTACTTTTTCCTTTCTTCAGGACTGGCCTAAGCGACCCAGTACTGAATGCCGATGGTACGAGTCCAGTAGTGAAGATCATCTGAAAGAGAAGAGTTAGGTACCCCATGAAAGTTGGGCTGCAATGGCTAAGGTGAAGGGTGAATACACGGTCAATGCCAGCCGACTTCTTCTTTTTCAACCGTCGGACCTCGGACGCAACCTGTGATTGGGTAACTATGAAATCTGTATCTGGAATTGATGAGAGGAGGGATGAAAGCTTCTCTTGAACAGGAATGTTATGATCCTTTTTTGGGGCTAAAAACTCATCAAGGTAATAGTTTATCCATGTTAAAGATGGGATATCCGACTCGGGACCCGCTGACTCCGTCTTATCAAACATTTTCCATAACAGATTAGGATGTTTAATTACTTTTTCAGAAAGCTCAGATTTCAACTGCACACGGTGACGAGAAAGTTCCTTCCCAAACCTACGCTTAGATGTAACTCTAATCTCTTTAACTACTCCTGACTGTGGTCTACCACATTCTTTCCATATCCCGTACCAGAAGGTAGCTCGGTCGCATGCTAATTGTAACAAAGGGTTAGAAGACCATCCCTTTTCTTGAGTTTTTTGTCTGGCATGAGACTTGGGTACTCCCTGAGATTTGGCAAACAGAAGAGCATGGGTCAGTTAGGCGTAATAAATATTAAGACGTAGCCGTGCATCTCTTTCATCACGATGAGAGAATTTCATAAGTAGGTCAAACGGTACACGAAGTTTTGACAGAACAAGATCACAAGAATTTTGAAACTTTTCTTTATCAATTTTACGCCAAACTGGAACCTCATGCCACCTCTGAGTGAATATCGACGAATTATTCACAGCGGAAAACGAGGTAGGCCTACTGATAATGCACTGAACTGGGAAATGATCCGAAGTGAAACTGTTCGGAAGGACAAGAACCTCACGTACTGGCAAAAAACTAGAGCTAACAATATGGTCTAGACTGGACCTAAAACCAGATTGGTGGATATACGAAAAGTTCTGGTTCTTTCGGTGAATAGTAAAACGGTTCTCAAGTATCCCTATTAGAATGCAACAACGACTATTTTGAGCACTAATATCAACTTCTAAATTAAAGTTAAAGTCTCCCACTATTATGCACTCAAGGGACTCGCGTTCGGCTTTTTTACGGCAGCGGGCTAGTTTGGCAGCACTTATAGCAAAAGCACTTTCAGATTTGTCGTCACGGTAATCAGTTGGAAGGTACTTATTTATAACTAGCAGGTTATCTAGTCTATTTGCAAGAAAATTGTCACTGTTCTCGCATACTTCGCACGCGAGACGATTGCTAACCAATGTGGCAATTCCGCCAGACGGACGGCCCCGCGGAGATGAACGTTTTGCAGGTACGGAGAACACAGAGTAGGAAGGCCAGAGATTTAGTAGGTTTATGCCAGCTTCTGTGATGAAATGTTCTTGCAGGCATATCACGTTATATTTATTCACAAACTGGTCAACCACAAGAGACCGCTCGGAAAAATTTCCGTTTATATTCGAAGAAATTAGTGAAATGTTAGAGATTTCGTTATTCATCATGTTAATGAGTTGCCTTTTGCTGGTTTTTCGGACACTTTAGGCTATAGCAGGTATGACCCGCTTTTTTGCAGGAAACGCAAAACATAGCACGAGTACACTTTTCTGCATCGTTCTTTTTGGAGACGTGGTCAGACGTGCCACATCTGGAGCAGACAGGGCTAATGGAGCACTCGGCAGCTAGGTGACCTTGGTTGTGGCATGAGTAGCAACGACGGGGTAAGAAAAGGAATTCTTCAGTGGGCAGATTTTCGTAATAGATCTTCACAGAGTCCTTAAGAAATTTATCCAAATCCGATCGACAGCTGAAAAATACTTTGAACGTTCGGGAACTTTAGTTTCATACCTCCTCTTGTTGACCTGAAATGGAAAACTTGATACCATTCGCAACAAAATTTGTTTACTTTCTTTGATAGCTTGGATACACTTACGCTATTTTGATTTGGTTAAATTATAAGAGCACAAGCAGCCCCGAAGGTTTGAACATAATACCTTCAGTCGTTCTTGGGATGCTGCTGAGATGCCTAATTGGGAATTAACATTAACACAGTGCATTTTGATTTAATCTTATGGCAACATTTAGTTTCTAAACATAGAGTCAAATGGGAGGGTGGGCCTGGGAGGGGGATTAGTTTCCCTCCAATCACTTTCGACTATTAAAAAGGGCATCAGACCTTTCTATTTTCAATCGAATGAGCCCTTTTCGAAGTTCCTACGACAACTCCTTCGATACAAAGTGCCCTGGTCTAAACAACAACAACAACGACACCAACAAAAAATAATACATTATACCCACATTATACCGACTATTAAAAAGGGCACTAGGCCTTTCGATTTCCAATCGAATGAACCCTTTTTGAGTTTCTACGACAACACTTCCTATAAACACCTTATATGCCCCCATGACATAAATTACAACCCTTACCCTAAGGGCTGTGAGGGTGTTTGTCACCCTCTAAGACCTAATTTCTAGAACTTTCAACTATGTTAAATAAAATGGCTATCTCAAAATTTCGATTGGATGTGTCTGGGAAAATGGTGGGCGTGAGAGGGACGTTAGTCTTTCTCCAATCACTTTCAACTATTAAAAAAGGCACTAGCCCTTTCAATTTCCAATCAAATAATCCCTTTTGAAGTTTCTACGACAACTCTTTCAATAAAAACCTTATATACCCCCAGGGGATAACTTACAAACCTCGCCCTGAGGGCTGGGGGGGGGGGTTGTCATTTTCAAAGATTTAATTTCCAGAACTTTCTACTACGTTGAACAAAATGGCTATCTGAAAATTTTGATTAGATGTGTTTTGGGGAATGGTGGGCGTGAGAGGGGAGTTAGTTACCCTCCAATCACTTTCAACTATTAAAAAGGGCAATAGCCCTCTCAATTTCCAATTGAATGAGCCCCTTTTGAAGTTTTTACGACAACTCCATCATTAAAAACCTTATATGCCCCCAGGGCATAACTTACAACCTTTGCCCTGGGGAATCTGTGGGGTTTGTCATTCTTAAATACATAATTTCCAGAACTTTAAACTACGTTGAACAAAATGGCTATCTCTAAGCTTTGATTGAATGTGTTTGGGGAAATGGAGGGCGTGAGAGGGGGGTTAATTACTCTCCACTCACTTTCGACTATTAAAAAGGGCAATTTCAATTTCCAATCAAATGAGCCCCTTTTGAAATTTCTATAATAACTTTCTATATAAACCTTATAAACTCCCACGGCCTAACTTACAACCCTTGCATTGAGGGCTCTGATGGGGTTATCATCCTAAAAGACCTAATTTCCAGAACTTTCGACTACGTTGAACAAAATGAATATCTCAAAATTTTGATTGGATGTGTTTGTGGAAATGGTGGGCGCGAGAGGGGGGTTAGTTGCCCTTCAATCACTTTTGACTATTAACAGGGCACTAGCCCTTTCAATTTTCAATTGAATGAGCCCTTTTTGATGTTTTTACAACATCGCTTTCTATAAAAACTTTACTTGCTCCCAGGGCATAACTTACAACCCTTGCCCTGAGGG
>JAQQPU010021772.1:690-14469 GCA_029168905.1 Artemia sp. Kazakhstan ARC1039 | reverse complement strand
CAAGTGTATTTAATATTGATTTTAGTGCCCTAAGAATAAAATGTTCTAAAGATGTATGTGAAATTGTTTATTAATAAAAAAAAATTATATACATGATAAAACGACTTTTCTACTCTTTAGATTTCATCCACTACTAGGTATTTGTCGACAACAACTAGTGCAGGTAGATTATCTGAATTCACAGTGTACTGATCCTGATGTACTGCAATGTCAGGGTCACATTTTCTACAGTAGAGTGTGACTTCACTCTTGTCATATCTCTTTGTATAGTCAATGATACTATTCGCATTCATTCTATAGAATTCACATGTTTCAATTTGCGTATTTGAAGCAATTTCACAAACAGTGTCCTCAAGTGTCGAATCACATTCCGTCACAGCCAAATAAAAATCAGTGGGCTTATAATCATAACACCCAGTGTCTTCACAACAATGACGTAGAAACCATATTCACTTGTTGTTCCAACAATTGAATCGTTGACCTGGTTCCTCCTCCCAGAACAATCTAAAACCACGACGATACCAATCTCGTAGCAATAAACTAAAATCACGGTTAGGATTCTTTCCAGTCATACCGGGATATGTACTCTCCCACTGCTTACATTTATCATAATGACAATTGGAGCATAGGTGGCCTCTAGGATGAGAGTCACACACCTCTTCAAGACAGGAATTACAACCTTTAATTTGTACAGCATATCCTCTATGCAATTTACACGGGTTACATAATCTACACTTTTCATCATACTCCTCGATCATTGTGCAATTCTCACATGATGACCAGCTGCCCAGTGAGTACATACATAGTGGACATGTATGGAACATTTTGTCATGTGTTGACGCTCTCACTGCCACAATGAAACTGAGCTAGCAACATCAAAAAATTGTCTGAGAGAGAGAGAGAGGAGTAAATCATCCTTGAGCACCATCTTTCTTATGAAAAAAAAAGTCCTAAATTTTTAAAAACTAATGTTTAAAAGCATATCCACAATATCATTTTGCTGTGTCGTGATCAATATATCAATAAATTGTGTAAATGCATTTGGACCACGATGTAGAAGCTTCATACAATAGTCTAATGATGGAGAATCAGTTTTCATTATATCGACAAGCATCCCCCGAGAAAATATCTTCCTTTGAATGGACAACTCTAGAAAATCATCATCTAGAATCAAACGTTTTTCCATAAGAACTAGATTCCTCATGATTCGATCTTTCTCGAATCTATCCATTTTTTAGAGTCCTAACTCTCTCACAACCAACTTCAGACTAATCAGAATCTCTTTTTGTACTCTAAAAAATATACGCTTGTCTACTATAGAAAAAGAAAAAATACCATTGATTTAGAAAACAGTTTTATTGAAAATAATTACAATAATAATATTCGCTGATGCATTTTGTTCTCATCAATATATTTCGATAGGACATCTAATGCTGACCGAAGTTTATTTATATGGAGAATATTTACTTTTCCAGCAAAACACAGCTGCTCCTCCTGCTTAAATTTGCTTAATGATATCACGTATCTAGCATACATAGTGTCCCATTCAAGACATAGTCTACAACCAGCAGTTATTTCCACAGCTACATTAGGTACTCGTATATCGTTGCTGCTGCTGCTGTCGGTTCCATCATTAATCTCCAATAGTGTAAATGCACCACTCATTTTTTTCTCCACTAATATCCTCTCAAATAAAAACTATTCTCTTTGAATTCAATTCTCTTACTAATATGAATTGTAAAGAAAACTATTCCTTTTATTCAAATCCTAATCACCAATCAAGTTATACTCGTTCCTCTTGACAAAAGGTGTAATGACCTGTAGAATAGGACTACCAGAAAAAACCTGTTTGGTACGGGGGCGTAAGCAAAGTATATAGCTTCACCCAAATTCCATATGATAAGGGAGTACTGACTCTCTTTGAAAAGGTGTAGAGCTTCCATAGAATTCCATATGATATTTCACATTGCTATAGCTTCCATAGAATAACATGGTATTTGCTATAGCTTCCATAGAAATAGTACCTTACATTCTACTCCAGCCCTAGAACGACTGACAAGGAGAACATCGTCCGCATAAGCGAGATACGAGACATCAATTCCATTAGAAATGAAAGTCGAAGGCAAAGATGAAAGGATAGGAGCGATACATAACTTAAAAATAGTTGGAGAAAGCGCACCACCTTGACGGACCCCACGCCGAAGAAACACCTTTGAAACAGAAACTACTCCATTAGATTTTATCCGAATAAAAGAGTTAGAATACCAGTACCGTAACAAAACAACAATAGAAAGGTTAATATTATTGGAAAAAAGTGAATAGAGTGCATGTGAGTGGACAATACTATCGAAAGATATCGAAAGATCAAGAGCACAGATATGAAAAGGAGATTTCTTATTAACAGATTGCAACAGGCGGGAAGCTAGAACACGATGGGCGTGCTGACATCCCAGCCTTTTTTGAAAACCAAAATGGTTTTCACCAAAATTAACATTTTCTGAAATAAAAGGGAGAAGAATATATTCAAAAATATTGTTAAGATTGCACAAAACAGTAATTCACGTTGCCAAAAATATCATTATACTACGACACCGAAGTATGAACTGCTTTTTGAACTGTGTTCACCTTGCCAAAAAATATCATTATACTACAACACCCAAGTATGAACTGCTATAGGAGTTTCAGAAAACTCACTACTGAGCTCATCCGAATTCAGAACATGAGACCACTCCTTTCTCGACGCAGGAAAATCAAAACCAGATACCCTAGACTGCCGTAAACGTTTTTTCATATGCACGCTTGGTACTTTGCTTCGGATCGAAAACAACTCCTTGATTTGGCAGACAGCAGGACATCCATATTCGTTGCCAAAACTGCAAAATCGGGAGGTGGTCAATATCACGATCGTCTTCATGAACAAGAACAGTCGATACATTAATATTTGGCGAGGAAACTACATGGTCAATATTAGACAAACTTCCAGATTGGTGAATATATGAATATCAATACTTTTATCGACTATTTCATAAGCAGAAAAAGCATCAAGGACTATATCGGATCGAACTGACTGACTTGTAATATCTGTGTTAAAGTCACCAACCGCTATGAAATCATAGCCAGTCGATACAACAGAAGCAAGAATAGCCTAAAGATTTGCCGAGGCTTTCATATACGCGTTTAAAGCGGAAATAGTTTTTTTGTTACACGGGAGATACACATTTATCAGCACAGTATTACCAAACCGAAACGCAAGGATGAATTTATCACTGTGAAAACAAACTAGAGAGAACAAACTCAGGTTATTCTTAACAATGCACGCGAGGCCTCCAGACGCGAGGCAGCCTTTAGCTGTAGTTTACACCATTACACCATTAGCATTTTACACCATTAGCTGTAGCGGTGACTACGGTGTTGGTACACCCCAGCCAAGTACCTTTATTGGTAGTTATCTACAGAATATAGAAAAACTAAAAAAAAAAACCTATTGGGTACCCCTAGAAACATATGCATCTCGGGGAAATTCGGGCATTTAAGCAAACGAAAGCCTCAGCAAGCATATAAAGA
Source organism: Artemia sp. Kazakhstan ARC1039 (assembly GCA_029168905.1). Taxonomy (NCBI): domain Eukaryota; kingdom Metazoa; phylum Arthropoda; class Branchiopoda; order Anostraca; family Artemiidae; genus Artemia; species Artemia sp. Kazakhstan ARC1039. The sequence continues at coordinate 10,905 of JAQQPU010021772.1, read as the reverse complement.
TTATATACTTGCCTTATGGCCACCATTGCGCGGGTTTCCCCCTTTCTGCACGAGTCCAGGGTACACGTAAGGGTTTGGGGATCCCAAGCGAGAGCACTTAAGCCCATCAAGCCTACAATCCACGGGGTACTAGAGAGCCAAAGCCCAAAGAGAACCATACCGCCTTATTATGTAGTATGAATTGTTTTTCTAGCTTCACACTGTCCAAATACTTTACGCCATCCCCCACCCCTAATGTGCAAATATATAGCCCACATTACATATTTTCTATCTATTCTGTCACTTCTCTTTGTTCATTCTCACGCTAAGCTGAAAGAAACTAACGAGAAAAGTCGGATCTATAATGCGACAATGAATGAACAACTTTAGCGCTGGAGGGTCTATCATAAAAGTACCTACTGTAAGAATAGTATAATAATTGAGGGAATTTGTGCATGTTCACTAACTTTATCCTAATTTTGCTTGATGTTTGTTTTATTTTATGCCTTAATTTCTTCTTTTTTTTACCGTGAAGGTAAAAGAAATAATAAATCTTTATATTTAATTTTCATAATAAAATCAAACAGTTCGTGGTAACGAACTGTAAGTAAGAAGCGACCCGGCTCAATAGTAACCGAAACTATAAAAAACAGAATTTTGATACCAGTAGACACACAAAAAAAAATGTGATTTTTATGCTGATTTCAAAAATATAAGTTTCATCAAGTTTAGTTTTACCCATTAAGAGTTACGAGCCTGAAAAAATGTGCCTTATTTTAAAAAAAAAGAAAAAAAATCAACCTCTGAAAGTAGTAGAATCTTAATGACAATCAAACAGTGAGATTCAGCGTAACAGGAAACCCTTCTGTAGATGTTTCAAGCTCCTATCTGCAAAAATGTGGAATTTTGTATTTTTTGCCAGAAGAAAGATCACGGATGCGTGTTTATTTGTTTGTTTTTTGTTTTTTCCCAGGGGTGACCGTATCGAACGAGTATTCCTAGAATATCGAATGAAAATTAAAAGTTCTAGTGCCCTTTTTAAGTGACCTAAAAATTGGAGGGCAACTTGGCCCCCTCCCACGCTCATTTTTTTCCCAAATCACCCAATCAAAATTTTGAGATGGCTATTTTGTTCAGCATAGTCGAAAATTTAATAAATATGTCTTTGAGGATGACTTAATCCCCAGAGCTCCTGGGGAAAGGGCTGCAAGTTAGGAGCCCATTGTTTATATATAGTATTGGTTATTGGGAAGTATACATATGTTTTCACGAGGGATTTTTTTAGTGGGGGAGGGGGGTCAGAGGAGGGGATCACGTGGAGGATCTTTCCATGGGGGATGTTTTTTTGGGGGAAGGGAAATTTCTATATAGGGGGTGCCGGATTTCCCAGTATTATTTAAAAAAAAGATCAGAAATTAAATAAAAAAAACAAGTTTTTTCAACTGAAAGTAAGAAGCAACATTAAAACTTAAAACGAACAGGAATTATTATATATATGAGGGGGTGCACCCCCTAGTCAATACCTCGCTCTTTACGCTAAGGTTTTTCTTAGTACTTTCAAAAGAGGTATCTATTCTAATTATTAAAGGGCAATAATAATTTTTAAAGGGCAATAAAAAATTATTATTAGATTCTATTTCGGTTACTATACGAATATAGAAGTTTGTTACGTAAGTTAATTCGTAGGTTACGTATATTTATTACTAACAAAAACGTTCATAATTAAACTAAAAGTTCTAGTGTCCTTTTTAACGAACCAAAAAAATGAAGGGCAACGGGGCACCCTCTCCCGCCCTTTTTTTCAAATTCGTGCGATCAAAATTTTCAAAAAGCCATTTAGCAAAAAAAAAAAAAAATAATAATTTACAAATTTCGTCTTAATTATTCATATAAGGCCTACGGTTAGCTAATTTCAAAACCTGCATTAATTCAAAAACGTTCAGAAATCAATAAAAAAAAAGTTTTTTTAACTGAAATTTATTACGTAATAAAATTTTTACAGTGCCCTTTGAATAAAAAATAATTAGGTTTTATAATAAGGGCACTGTTAAAAAAATTTATTACGAACTTTCTTCTGGCAAAAAATACAAAATTCCGCATTTTTGCAGATAGGAGCTTGAAACATCTACAGTAAGGGTTTCTGCTACGCTAAATTTGATGAATTGATTTTCATTAAGATTCTATCAGTTTCAAGCTCCTGTCTGCAAAAATATGGAATTTTGTATTTTTTGCCGGAAGAAAGATCACGGAGGCGTGTTTATTTTCATTTTTATTATTTTTTTTCCCAGGGGTGATTTTATCGATCCAGTAGTCCTAGAATATCATGAGAGGGCTCATCTAAACGGAAATTAAAAGTTCTAGTGCGCTTTTTAAGTTACCAAAAAAATTGGAGGGCAACTTGGCCCCCTCCAACGCTCATTTTTTCTCCAAAGCCACACAATCAAAATTTTGAGATAGCCATTTTGTTAAGCATAGTCGAAAATTTCATAAATATTTCTTTGAGGATGACTTAATCCCCCACACTTCCCAGGGGAAGGGCTGCAAGTTATGAACTTTGACCATTGTTTACATATAGTATTGGTTAATGGGAAGTACACAGACGTTTCAGGAGGGATTTTTGTATGGTGGGGGGGTGGGTGGAGGAGGGGGTTACGGGGGAGGATCTTTTCATGGAGGATGTTTCCTTGGCGGAAGGGACATTTCTATTAAGGGGGCGCCAGATTTCCCAGCATTATTTAAAAAACGATCAGAAATTAAATAAAAAATAAGTTTTTTCAAGTGAAAGTAAGTAGCAACAGTGAAACTTAAAAAAACAGATATTATTATGTACATGAGGGGGTTCACCCCCAAGTCAATACCTCGCCCTTTACGTTAAATTTTTATTTTAATACTTTCAAAAGAGCTATCTATTCTAATTAACCGGCCTTTGTGATTCAGGGGTTTGTGATTCGAAAAAAATTCAAACTTTAGCGTAAAGAGCGAGGTATTGACTAGGGATATACTCTCTAATATACGTAATAAAAACATAAAAATATATAAGTTTGTTACGTAAGTTAATTCGTAAGTTACGTTAGAACAAAATTTCGAGAAAGCCATTTAGCCGAAACAATTAAAATTAATATGCAAATTTCATTCTAATTATTCATGTACGGTGAGCCAAAATCAAAGCTGCATTAATTCAAAAACGTTCAGAAATTAAATAAAAAAAACAAGTTTTCTTAACTGAAAGTAAAGAGCGACATTAAAACTTGAACGAACAGAAATTATTCCGTATATGAAAGGGGCTGTCCCCTCCTCAACGCCTCGCTCTTTACGCTAAAGTTTGACTCTGTCTCACAACTTTTTTTTAAACAATACAAAATTTTAGCGTAAAGAGCGAGGCGTTTAGGAGGGGACAACCTTTTTTATATACAGAATAATTTCTGTGCGTTTTAAGTTTTAATGTCGCCCCGTACATTCAGTTTAAATTTTTTTTTATTTAATTAAACAAAAAATTGTATGCATACAGGTTTTCAAAAGAGCATATAAGCAATATCATAGGTAGCTCCACTCTATAATTGCTAGAAATATCATTGAAACTTATAAAGGAGCTAATTCGATTCAAAATTAATAGGTTTAGTGCCCATTCTAAGAGTGAAAAAAAACTGGAAGGCAAGCAGCCTTTCTCTCAAGCCTTTCACTCTTTTTTTAAATAAATTTGTCAATTTGGCCAGTTACTGGAGTAGAGATGCCTCAGAAGGTCGTGACGGGACTCCTTATATGGGCATAGAGTCATTAGGGAGAATGATTGCGTAATCGGTCAATGACCTCTTTCTCCAGGTGTGTTTTTGGCACGCTCTCAACGAATGTCAATGTTGTTGTTGTTTTGAACAGAGTAATTAGAGAGAACACGTGGTTAATGGGGTCAATGACCTCTTTCTTCATGGTCTCTTTCTCCAGGTGTGTTTTTGGCACGCTCTCAGCGAATGTCAATGTTGTTGTTGTTTCCGAGCCAACTTTCTGGTCAGTCTAGAGTTGGCAGTCAGAGTGAAAGGATTGAAAAATGAATAAATTTGAGAAAGAGAGAATCATGTAGTTCTTATAGAAAAACATTTGATTTTGGATGATGATTTTCTCGCCATTTGGAATAATCCCCTTTGGACTATTGTATGAAACTTTTAAAATGTGATTCAAATGCTTATACTCAATTTATTGATATCTTGATCACGACACGTCAGAATGATATCGTGGATATACTTTCATTGCCAATGTAGATGGCTCCTCCTTCGAAAGAGGCAACGTCACAGAGTTACTCCTCTCCCCTTTCCTACACTTTGAATTTATGGCGCGAAGAGGATCAGTTTCGTTTTAGCTGTGAGAGTTGACATCGGAAACCAAAATGTTCTATATATGCCCATTGTGCATGTACACTCTTGGCAGTTGGACTCAATGTGAGAATTGTACAATTATTGATGACTATAATGAAAAGTGTAAATTATGTAATCCTTGCAAATTACATAGAGGCTATGCAGTACAAATTAAAGGATGTAATTCATGTCTTGAGGAGGTGTGTGACTCACACCCTAGCGGGCACCTATGCTCCAATTGTCACAATGATAAATGTGATCAGTGGGAGAATACTTACCCCGCTATGATTGGAAAGAATCCTAAACGTGATTTTAGTTTATTTCTACGAGATTGGTATCGTCGTGGATTTAAATTATTCTGGGAAGAGGAATCTGGTCTACGATTCAACTGTTGGGGTAACAAGACAATCTGGTTTCTACGTCATCGCTGTGACGACACTGTCTACTATGACTATAAACCAAGCGATTTTTATTTGGCAGTTACCGAATGTGATTCACCACTTGAAAACACAGTATGTGATATTGCTTCAAATAGACAGATTGAAACTCGTGAATTTCATAATATGAATGCAAATAGTATCATTGACTATACAAAGAGATATGACAAGAGTGAAGTTACATTGTACTGCAGAAAATGTGACCCTGACTTTGCAGTCAATCAAGATCAATATACAGTGAATCCAAATGATTTACCAACATTAGTGGTTCACGACAGTTACCTATACACAGATGAAGAAATCTAAAAGTGTAGATTTAAAAACATTGTTGTATATATACATTTTATTAATAAACAAATTCACAAACATTTTTTAAGCACTTTACTCTTAGGGCACTGAAATCAATATTAAATACACTTGTAAGTATATTTTCCACTAGAAAGTCGTTCAGACGTGGATTGTCACCATAAATACGGAGAAACTGCTTGTAGGTGTAGCCGCGACATCGGAACACAAAATATAGTAGCGCATGGAAGCCACAGCTTTTAGTCGTTAGATCCTGCACCCTCTTTCGATTTTGAATAATAGTTTTCCCACTGCTCTCAATATAATTGCTGATGTGTGGCGTGTAGAATGTATAGGGTAGACCAAGAGGGTCAAAAAATTCGATATTCTTCACTGTTTGAAAGATGCACAACCAATGTCCCGTCAGCACAGTCGATGGACTGCTATTAACAATAATCAAGGTATTGTTCGCACTTTGAATTTTTCCAAGATAGTCTGAGGGTAGACAATAGGATTTGTACTGGGACATGTAGGGGTCCATATTAAATACACTGATTATTTGACTGGTGTTCATGGCGCCAAGTCTAGTAGAACACTGCCTTCGGGAGTGATTTCCCAATAGGTTTCATATTGATTTAGTGAGATTAGGGCAATACTCTCAGCCAATGGTTCGGCAAATGTACACTCTAAACGTACAGTCCCCGTACGTACTATACTCATATCCTGTGTGCCAGACAAATCCAATACAATGATACCATGTGTTTTAGCAAACATATCTTCGGTTATACCATTTTCAAATAGTTGCGAATCATGATCTAGGGTTTGCATGGTCAACTCGTACAATGTTCTATAAGATTTATCAAAAGATAGATTGTAGAGTGGGATACCGTTTACTTTGCACACAAGAGATGAAAGTCCAAACATCTCGAATTTATGTGGGCATTCAGTCCATGATCCTATTGCACTGGCGCTTTTTACAAAGGCCAAAGCCATTTTCGAGGGGATTTCACCATTGATAAAGGATGAATCGGTGAAGGTGCGTGACCCCATTGCTATATGACGTTGATTGGTGATTGTATGAGGAACAAGTAGTTTAATATTGTTGCCATTGGCTCTCAGTTTTTCCACGGCCAAAGCAACAGAACTCATAACCTGCTGTTTGCGTACATGTAGTATTGCTGAGGTGAGGGAGAGACTTACATCGGGATTGCCAGCAAGTTCTTTTCTCAATATGAAATTAGATGGTGCAAGCGTCAATTTTATATCCACTTTAACATTGGGCGGCAGCCATTGGGGTATATTAAATATTTCATGATATATTTTTCCAACTAGATGTAATTCACTAGTTGTAGCATTTTTAAGCGCATCTGTACTATCAGTATTAGTAATATATTCATATCCATTGGAGGCGCCTCTCAATTCCTTGTATGACTTGGGTGTCATCAGCATGAATTGGATATAGCTTGCATAGTTGGAGAGATTGTTGCTTGGGCTCACCAGCGTGCCATTGATGTAGACACTAATTTGACGAAATAAATTATGTAGTATACAATTTTCATAGGATATCCCATCAGCTCGAACTGGCATTGTATTATCGGATTTCCGGACTTTCATTTGCAAATCTATAAATGTGGACGATAAATCTATGAAGTAGTCTTCATTGGAATAAATTTGAAAGTGGATATTATCGGAGAGTGGTTGTAGCGGATAGAATTGTTCATAGTATCCATGCTTGACACTCACATCAACATTTTCAGCATTGAACAGATTCAATGAGGCGGTGATTGAAGGTTGAGAATCCTTATGTGGCAGGTAGGACATCTTAAGAGAAGAAATCAAGTTTCGATCTAACAATTTTCTTCCTGGGCCTTCTGCTTACACTACGTGTTGGCTTTCTTTTCTTTGACAAAAGGGATGTCTTACGTTTCCGTCCTGAGTAGAGACTGATGAGTGATGCGTTGTTTCTTGACCTTTTTAAACCTTTACCATTCTGTTTTAATTTCTCGCCAAGGGTTCGCGCACTGGACCTAAGATTTTCCGTAGCACTTTTTTTAAAATCCTTGCCAGAGCCCCAATCGTATAGTGTAGAGGATGCAAAATCTGTCGCAGCCGGTACAAGATATTTTCTAGCCAGTGGTAGTGAAGAGCGAAACAGCTTAGCAAACCAGCTGCCAAGACCATAGCCAGACATTGACGAACGACCCTTGTAATAGTCCATTCCATTGCCCTGTTGTCTTGGGCCAAGAGTATTAACATAGCAGTCAATATCAGGACAAGTGAATACCACTTTTCTATTAGACATCTTGCTGTTGAACGATGGGTCGAAAATGACATGTAATCACAGCCAAACCCTTTGAAATTGCTATTGGATCACCCAACTCAGTTCTTAATGTTAACTGACAGAGTTCCAAATAGGAAGTGTTTACTGGAATATACTGAAGATGCTTTATATTGTAGTGATGAATATGTTCTTGATTGGTTTTTCGTTCAAGAACTCGTAGGAGGGGAACATTTGAATTACCGACTCTCGATGTTTCCACAAATGAGGCGTAGAGAAATATACAGGTATCCGTGGAGAAGGCAGGCGGGTAGTCAGCGAAAATGAAATTTGTGTTTCCGGCACTTTTACCATTGATTATATTGAGCTTAAAGCCAAGAACATCCTTTAGGTTATCATTGAGAATAACCTTTTCACTGGCAATAGGTGAACTAATGTAGATCTTGCCCTCCTCCTTTGAATAGTTGAAATGAAAAGCTCCTTTTTTACGGGCAGAAATTCTTTTATTGATAGAACGACATAAATCATTCATACAGGTGAGTTCCTCGTAGGGTAATTCAATATATGGATAATCCAACCAATTGATTTTTTGAATTTGTTCTTGATCACCTGGTGGTGGTGGCCAATCATACGGTCTGATTTTTATTTCATATTTACGATCCTTTCTCAGGATGTCATAAGTATTTCCGAGAATACAGTCGACAAGAGCCACTTCATACTTTCCGTCAAATTTGATGGTGGGAGAGAGTTTTGTCCAAAAATCACTTGTTTTATTCAAGTCATTGTAGAGCGGATCAGAAACATTGGACATGAAAGTCACATAGAAATCATTGGGCATTGTTAATATCTTCAGCACTGACCCAAGAATCAAAATCCGAGTTGTATCCTAGCCAGCGAACAAGTAACTGTTTCTTGCCCCTACGAGTACGACTCTTTAATATCTTTTCAATTTGATAAATTTCACTAGTGTTTCTAACTTTTTGCAGTTCATATTCATAAAAACCACCGAGAATTTCATCATCTTTGGTGTCTCGCAGTCGATAAGTTATGGGTATGGTGTCTAGGATTTTGGACACTTTAAAAAGTTCGGTGCTCCATAAATAATTCCCCTTTTCAAAAATATTGGTGGTTCTATTAATTCGAACAGTATCACCAACATTGAATTTCTTCTTCTTTTTCTTCTCATTGTCATTGGAGTATTGCTTTAGAAAAGCATCAAATGTATTCTCACTGTAGTGAACATCCCGAGGGCTAGAGTTGGACAGAGATCGATGTGGTCGGTGGTTGTATATCTGCATGATTTTATCTAAATCGTGAATAAAAGCAGATGTATTTTTCAGTGTACAATATCTTGAAATTAATAGACGAATCGTTCTTATTAATCGTTCGGCCAATGCAGCCTTTATCGGACTATGACTGTGATAGAGTGTTGTATTATATTTCAAAAGAACCTTTTGCACATGAGGGTTAACAAATTCACTACCACGATCCGATTGAATTTTTCTATAGGAATCCTGTTCAAGAATACTTTCAATGGCCCGAGCAACTTCAACACCTCTCTTTGATCGCAGTGGAATGGCATAGGCATAGCGACTAAAGATACTGATTGCCACTAGAATATATTTGTAGGGTGTATTGTGACGTCGTTGAACTGCGTCTAAAGTTAAAAGATCCATTTGCATTATATGCAGAGGGAAAAAGGCTTTAGTTTGACGATATTGTTTACTGCGAAGTCTATGATTCCGATGTAGTGTGTAACTTGGTTCATTTTCTAGATACTCTTTTGCATTTTTCAATGTGGTGCCGGAGACTTTGGAAAGCGTTTTGGGAGAACTTAAACTTCCCGCTTCACCAACATTTTCATAGACACCTTTCAAAACTTCATCCATTTTGAACGTAAACACGTAGTGTAATGTCCACTCCCCTTTTGCACACTGGAGGGCGAATCAATTCGTCTTCGCTTTTGACTAGCAGCCACAGGTGTTGTAAAATCAGTGGTGCTAGTATCTTCTTCTTCTTCTTCTTTTTTAAATGGTGTTGTTGGATGTTCATTTAATTTCTTTAGAATTTGCTTATTGCCAATAAGACTTTTGGGGAAGTTTGATACACTTAGAAAGGTGTATAGATTATCGTCAAAGGATAAGAGTCCTTTACGATTCGTCACCATATCACAAATTAAATCAACTAGATTATAACTTTTTCCCCGAATTATAATTCGTTTCCCTATGCTGTCGACTTGAACTTGATCACCAGATTCCAACACGAGATAAGATAATACTCTTTTACTCTGTTCTCGATACGACAGGGGCAATAGGTTTCCAATTTTCAATACAATCGAATTCAATTCCTTCTCCTTTGATTGTGCAGAATCTTGAGATGCTTCTTGTTTAGAGGCGACGGGTCTCTCGCGATAAGGTCTATGTTTGTCCATACGTCGCAATGCATCTTGAAGTAAAAGCAGTTTTTTATCATCGGCAATATTCTCATCATTAATGAATTTGTTTAGATTGTCTTCAAAATGTTCGATGGGCGAGAGGACAAGTTCAAATGGTGTCAATTTATAGGGTTTTGCCATCTAGAGAAAACTGTTTACAAGTCCTGCGATTATCGGTAGTAAAAGTGTGAAAAAGCTACCGCCTGCTTGAAGGAGTCGTTTTCTTTTAAATTTGTTTCCCTTGTTTTTACAAGCCAAGGCACGTACAGTGGAACGATGTTGCTTTGTCTGTTGTCTAACACCTTCTGGCAGTTGAACATTGCCCTCAGTTAAATTTAAACAAAGTTCAGATATTAGATTAATGAAATCATTGTCGACACCATGTTTGAGCATAGCCTTCCTAAGCAAGGGTTTAGAAGTGCTTAAAACGGAAAATAAATGCCGTTGTTCGTGTAG
>JAQQPU010021769.1:0-14470 GCA_029168905.1 Artemia sp. Kazakhstan ARC1039 | reverse complement strand
TTTTTTTTTTTTTTTTTTGGGGGGGGGGGTAAAAATGTTCCAGAAAGAAGATTGTATTTTCTATCAGGTGTTCAATAATTGAGTATTAAACATTAAGAAAATCTTATCTAAAAACAGCCAAAAAAAAAAAAAAATTCTGCAAACTTACAATTCAGCTGTAGAAACAATCTGTCGGCTGTCAATTTCAAAATCCAACAAAAGGCTGAAGCTGTATAGTAGTCAATGCGTTCTATAATTCCATTCAACTTGAAACTAAAATTCTTGACTACGAATGATGTAAGAAATAGCGATTGGGAAACTGCATTCGAAATGATTTAAACTCATTTCATATAGACGATACTTTTTTTTGTCAACATATGAAGAACTGTGTATATTGCAATATTTGCAATAGCATATTGCATCTTTCTGGTTTTTATGCAAAGTAACAAAAGAGACGAAAATTAATGAACAAGAGAGCAGTGAAGAATTATGGTATACAAAGTAATATTTGGCAGGGAAAGTCACTGGTGATAAATCACTATTGGTGGCACCGTGATTGCGTGATTTTCGGGGATTCGGGGAACCATTTTTTTTTTCGGGGTGACGCATAGATTTTCGGGGAAATACCCGAAAATTCGGGGATAGTGCAAGCTCTGCTTGATTTCTAATCAGGAAAATCGAAATACTAATTTACATGAGAAGGAAAAGCTCCGACTTTGCGGTTGACGCAATAAAGAATTGCCGTAAAAATAATTTAAAGTCGACCGAACGCCACCGCCTTTGACGGTGGCGGCATGCCTGCGGCACGCCGGTGGCGTTACGACACTTCGGTGGCGTTCGACCGGGCCTCACGTCGGCGGAGTTCGGTCGATCCGCCGGCACGGCGCCGGGGTCTAGTTTCAACCTGTTAACCTGTAAATTGAATCAACTTAGGGATTTTCTAAATGATGGACATGTACCCCAAACGAAATTCAGGCTATCAGCCAATAGAGTTGGCGGGTGTCATAGAGAAATATTTGAGATAAATAAGGACTTCTTGAGAGGGTTTTAAAAGGAAAGCTCTCAATAGATTGAGATGGAAGAGGAGCGTGTGTAGCTGCGTTGGCCTTAAGCAGCCTGGTGCTGCAGTAAGTTGGTAGTAGTAGTAGTAATGCTAGAAGTATACATTCCTTAATAATAAAAAAGGAACACAATATTTTCAGCTTTGTTTATTGCATGAATCTCACAAAGATTTAATGACACAAAGTACTTTTCCGCTTACTAGTTTGAATTTAGTCATATTATTCACTCATATGAAACTTTTTACATAATTTTTCACATTAAAAATTAACTAATATGAAATTAATGCTGAATTTGGGTTATTTGCCAAAGATTTTTGAGCTTGTCAGGTTCATTAGAATATCCCTGTACTTTCATTGACAACATTTCAGCAATAGCGTTGTATTTGCCTCTAATACCTTCTATGCCGTTTTGTGCTTCAATGGTCATTAATCTTTGAATGCCGATGTTGCTTTTTATTCCTTCAAATAATTTCCAAACATCTGGGTGATAGCAAGAGAATAAGGCGTGTAAAGCATGGTGAAAGCCTTCTGTAGTATGGGTTGTTGTTGGTTCACAAATTAGTGCATCGTTTGTATGATTCCAAAGCTCATGTGGGAATCTAGGTCTTGTCCTACGGCCATGGATCTGGACTCCCCTTATGTATGTTTCGTCAAAATAAGACAGTAGCTCTGTGCAGTCATCACGATCAGGAAACTACCCACATAATAACTTAAATATGTTTATTATGCCATCAGTTGGAACGAATGCCATAGCACACAAACTTTTCACAGGCATGTTAAAGTGGACATCAGTTTCATATTCATTTTTAAACCTATAGCACAAACTTTTCTTTGTTTGCTCTGGCTAAAATGAAAAAAAGCATCCAGATATTTGAGCGTTTGGAAAGCCTTGCTTAAATGCATTTATTGCTTCTGCCTCAAAGTCCAGCAATATTTTACTCGGATTTGTTAGAGGAGCTACTGCTTAAAATATTCAACCATCCTTTTGTAGGTGTCTTCTGTCTTGTTAGTTAGAAGGAAAAATAGACTGGGGGGGCAAGCATCTCCTACTTTTCCATGTACAGTGTAAAGTTGGAAGAATACACGTAGGACGCATTTAAAGGTTCCGTCACAGAATATTAATTCCGATCTTTCAAGAAGTTTCGTCATATTGTTGTTTCCCAGAAAAAAATTCTTTTGTCATCATTTTCTCCTGAGTCAATGAGAACTAAATCCTTATATTCTTGGGGAATAGAAAAAGTGTACGACTGTGGCTCTCTTTGATCAAATGCTTTGTTCCGCCTCTTCCTGTGAATAGTTGATTCAATTGAGCTTTTTTTGGTAGTCTGGACATTACTTCTTCATTTAAATTTCTCAAGAGTACACCTAGGACATTTCTAGTAGAAACACTTGTTGCTGCGGCTGCACCTTTGATTTCAGCTAGAACCTGATTCCTTTGTATGTTTAAAGGATCACCAGAGTGAAAGTGGTCACGTGGTTGCGTCACAATTTGTTCATTTTTTGTTGTTATAGTAGCTGAACATTTATATGTAACATACTTGCAACATCCCCATAAGATGGAGCCATTCTTAAAGTTTCTATGGAAAATGTGCTCATGTCCATTCAAGGTTAGAACATTCTCACTACGTTGAGATTTAGTTATAGCAAATTCAGACATCAGAATGGCACAGACACAACAAAATGCTTTTACATAACTTCAAAAGTCAAACTGAAAGAGCTTTAGGAACCGGTTGTAATTGTAAAATTGATGCATTTATTTACCCCTTGGCACATCCTTACTGAAGTCCTAATTGAAAAGTTCATAGTTTGCAATAAAACCAAAATAAACACTTTATCAGGGCATGCTTTTGGCGATAGGCCTAATCCTGAAAGTTTCATTCAGTTTAGAGGGTTTAGGGGTTACACTGATGAATAATACAAGTTAGAAAACGCAAACGAAGCGAGAAATAGATTTTGAGCTTTTAAACAGCCTTAATTCAAAGTTATTTTTAAAATTTGATTTAAATAAGGGTTGGGCTAAAAGAGGCTTGAGTTAAATGTAGGTTTGTTAGAACGGGGGCTCATTATGTAACTCTATAGCCCCATGTTTAGTGTTTTCCCCAAAACCCCCATGTTTTCTATGATCGTTGGTTTTAACTTCTGTCTTTTTGGGGGTTTTATTTTTTTTGTAATAATTTTTGATAATTTTGGGTTTGAACTATTATAGGAATTTATTTATGCTAGTCTTTGGTTTAATGTGGCTCTTTACTTTTCTTTGAAAAATTATTTTTCGAAAGAATCTTTTTAATTAATTTAGAGAAAGCGCAACAAAAGCGACTTTTTTGTTACCTAAATTCTAAAAGTTCCGATTCATCTAAGAAAACGAAAATTCAAACCAAAAGTGTCTAAACACAAAGAGAAAATAACTTTTGTGTCGGCTCCGGCAAAGGAAGTAATTAACCTTTTTTCAAACCAAACGATAAAAAACTACGAGCGTAGAAAATACCACAAAATGAAAACAACAAAATAAGCAAAGTGGTGAAAAAGCATTATCGCATGTAGACGATGAGAGCCAGCGTTTACCCCCCTCCTCCCGCAAAAAACATCCCCCCTCCCCCAGAATATACTTACCCGTGAAAAATCTTCCCTCGAAAAATACCCCCTGCGGCTTGTTAGTCTTCAATCACTTTCGCCTTATAAAAAAAGACTAGAAATGCCTGGGGATTATCAAAAACTTTCTACCTACATCCTCCTGTCGTCTCTCCCTTAGAGCTAATTTTGTATTTATCTGAAGGCTCAATGAGAGCTAAGATGTTTTGGCATTAAAATAAATCCTTTCAGGTATATCCCTTTCTTCCTAGCTACAAAACAATCAGATAACCCCATTTCAGAAGTTTCAGTTCCGTTTTAAGTTTTGTAGTTTAATATGTCTATTCCTTACAGATAGTATTTGTCATTGGGAAACATAGCCACATTTTTGCGTGGGGGTTTTCCGGAGGATTTTCGATGCGAAGAATATTTTTGCACGGAGGGGGGGGAGGGGTAAGACTTGCACATAAATTCCTCTTTTTCACATCCCTTAGCACTTCTCAATTCAACCAAAAAATAACACAACTCAAAAACGATTTTTAAATTTTGAAAACCATTATTTTCACGAGGGGTATTTCCCATGTGAGGGGTTACTGAGGGTGGAAGAGGAAGTGTTTTCCACGGGGGAGGGGTGTAAATGCTTAGAACCTTAGACATTGCCAGGGCGAAGGGAACCCCCATTAACAGACAAAAAAGAGTTTATGACGTCCGATTTTCTTTGGATTTGTGACGACAAAACAGAGCATTCTTATAAATCATCTTGACAGTCATTTATGTCAAGACTTTAAAAAGCAAACAATTCCAACAAGGTTGAACATGTAAAGATTCTAACGTGTGCTTTACCCAATGTAAGAACAGTGGTTGAGTTGCACGAGGGTTCAGTTGCACGGTGGTTCAGTGCCACGGCGGTTCAGTTACACGGTGGTTCAGTACCACGGTGGTTCAATTGCACGGTGGCTCAGTTGCACGGTGGTTCAGTTACAATGGGGTTCAGTTACACGAGGGCTTAGTTAAATGGGGTTGAGTTGGATTAGGGTTCAGTTGCACGAGAGTTCAGTTACACGAGGGTTCAGTTGCACGGGGGTTGAGTTGCTTGGTGGTTCAGTTGCACGGTGGTTCAATTGCTGGGTGGTTCAGTTTCACGGTGGTTCAGTTACAGTGGTTCAGTTGCTTGGGGTTCAGTTACACGGTGGTTCAGTTACAATGGAACCCGCCCAAGAAGCTTTATTTGTAGTGAGCCAAACAATACAATAATAGAACACTGGAACAAGACGAGGACATTTAACAGAAAGGAAGGATTCAGAAAATGATTTTAAAAGAAGAGAAGAGAGAGATATATATTGGGATACAATTAAAACAAAAAGAGAGAAAAATTACTGGATTGGAAAGACCTGACGAGAATCTGCCTTTGCAGAGAGAGATAGAGGGACATTAAGAGGGATGGATTTCCATAGTAGAATAGATTGATAAACGGGTGACCTCTGAGCTGCTGTTGATGATCGTTTAGGTAAAATAAATCTATGAGAAGAACTGCGTAAAGAAGAAGACTACCTACCTGAGCTTCTCTGTGTGAAAAACAGCTGTATAGACGGTGGAAATGTACCTAGAAAAGCCGAATGCACTATGTAAAGATTACTTTTACCCGCAATTAAATAAAAAAAAAAACAAGTTTTTTTAACTGAAAGCAAGGAGCGACATTAAAACTTAAAACGAAGAGAAATTATTCCGTATATGAAAGGGACTGCCCCCTCCTCAACCCCTCGCTTTCACCATAAATTTCACCATAGTAGCTTGCGGTATAATATCGTTCCCATAAGTCAGGATAATTGTCCTTATTAAAGTACAATTGTCCTATTTAAGGAGTCCTTACATGTACAATGGCACTCTTCCAGCAGTCAAGAGCCATGCCATTTGACCAGCACCAATGCTTTAGTTCATAAAGAAGACCTTGAGCTATGAAAGTGGCAGATGGCAGGTCCACTGGGACAATGTAAAAGTTACTGCCGTCAGCAAAAAGAACAGGGTGCATATTGTGATGAAGACCATCAGCAAGATCATAAACATAAATTTAAAACAAAGTGGTCCAAGCACAGAGCCCTGTGGGACGCCTTTCAATATAGGAAAAGTAGAGGAAGAAGTACCATTACCCGAAACATACTGAGATTTCCCTGAGACTTAAAACCTTAACTATCCTAGTGGGACTCCACGCACTCCAAGTAAGGATAGTTTAGACAGAAGAACAGAGTGGTCAATCATATCAAATGCCTTTGAAAAGTCAAGAAATAGACCAAAAACACACAAGCCCATGTCCATATTAAGTCACACAAACTCTGTTGCATCTGAGAGTGTATGAGGCATTTGGGTGTTGAGTACCTTGGCCAATTTCTAGGAGGAAAATGCTTATCCAACAGAGCTCCCATACGACACAAAAATAAACTTGTTCCACATCAAGAAATACAAAAGAAACATCAAACCACAAATACGAGTTCTGACCACTAGTTCTTTACTTTTCCTTGAAAAACTCATATTGTGGGAAAACTTTTTTTTTAATTAATTAAAAAAAAGGACCAAATTTAAATTCTCATAGAAGACAGTGAATTTAAATAATCAAAACATTTCTTATTTTGTCATTTTGATTTGGCTTAATTGTGTGCAATTTGTGTCAGTTTTGAATAACAAAAAAAATAACATGACCCCATAGCACCTGCGGAAAAGGCTGTAATGTATGCAATTTGCCCATTGTTCACACATAGTATTTGTTATTAGGTAATATCCTGAAATTATTTTATCAAACATGCAAACAAATAGAATCAGACACACAAACAGAGAAAGACAGACACTTTAGACATTCAAACCGACAAAAACAAATACTTGGACTTGCAAACGCCAACCCAGACATGCAAACAAATAGAATCAGACATACAAACAGAGAAAGACAGACACTTTAGACATTCAAACCAACAAAGACAAATTCTTTGACTTGCAAACACCAACCCAGACATGCAAACAAATCGAATCAGACACACAAACAGAGAAAGACAGACACTTTAGACATTCAAACCAACAAAGACAAATTCTTGGACTTGCAAACACCAACCCAGACATGCAAACAAATAGAATCAGACATACAAACAGAGAATGACAGACACTTTAGACTTCAACTTTAAATGAAACTAAGCTAAGACTCTAGGCTAAAACTCTATGCCAATGGGTTAAAGAAAAAACCGGAAAAATGTTGGATAATTTCTAAGTCTAAAAAAAATTCAGTCCGAAAAAACTTAAAAAAAATCAAAAACGGGAGGGAGAAATGGAGGGGCTTGCGGGGCTTTTGGTGGCTCGGGGGGTCTTTGGGGGCCTGGGTGGCCTTTGGGGCCCGGGGTCTATTAGGGGTTGGGGTAGGGGGGCCCTTTGGGGTTGGGGCAGGGGGCCCTTTGTGGTTGGGGTAGGGGACCTCACAACATTGTTCAAATGGAACTTGTGCATTATAACGACCACAGAGTTTCACCCTGAAATCATCTTCTAAATCATCTTCTAAAATCATCTTCTATAATGCCTCAAACGGTTTCGCTTAAATCATCTTCTAAAATGTCTCAAAACGGTTTCGCCCAAATAATCCCTAAACGTAATTTCTGCGTGTTCCTTTTGTTTTGGCATCCCTTCGCTGTCACATTTGAAATTCCTAGGAAACCATTTCCCGTGTTAATCTCTTCATCTCATAGATGTTCCTAGCTACATTATTATGGTTTCGATAGAATACTAATTTATCTCTGTGACCTAAAGATCGAAGAAGCCGTATTTAAAAAAGGATTTTTCTATCTCTATAGACTCCCGCATAATTCCAAGATAACAAGTGATGTCATTTCTAATTCCTGACACTAAAGATCAAAGAAGCCATATTTAAAAATAGAATATTAATTTATCTTTGTCACGTAAGATCTGAGAAACCATATTTAAAAATAGAATTTCTATCTCTTTAGAATCCCGTATAATTCATAGGAAACAAGTGATGATATTTCGAATTCCCCTTTCGTAGATCATAATTCCCCTCGATTATGCAAATCAATTTCTCAGAAACTCTGTCCCCTTCTTTTATGTAATCAATTTCTCGGAAATCCTCTCCCCACCGATTGTGTAAATCAAGTTCTCGAAAATCCACTTCCCCCCTCTTGTCCTAGATCAATACATCTCTTCCCCCCGTGAATGCGCATGTGCAAATTTTGTCCCGGAGATAATACACCTAGACGAAAAACAACAAATCAATTGACCTTGACCCCATTAGACTCGATCGATTACCCTTGAATAAATTATGTCCCGTCGGCGTTAGACTAAATTGTGGATGGCAGCACAGTGTTCGTTCCGGAGTAATACCTGGCTCTCTACTGTTGCTCGTTACTTTAGATGAAAAAGCTTGTTTTTATTTAATTTATGACCGTTTTTAAAATCATGACAGAAAATCCCCTTCCCCTGTGTAAAGTTTCCCCTGTAAAATTCTTCCCAACGTAAAATTTTCCCCGTGGGAAATCCTCCCTGCAAAGAATACCCTCCAAATAATTTCAGGATATTACCTAATAACAAATACTATGTGTGAACAATGGGCAAATTGCATACATTACAGCCTTTTCCGCAGGTGCTGTGGGGTCATGTTATTTCTAAAAGCATATTTATTGGGCCTTTCTAAGCTGAGTCAAATGGCTATCTCAAAATTTTTTTGGATGTAATTGGTAAAAAAGGGGCATGGAAGGGGGGCTTCTTGCCTTTCAATATATTTGGTTAATTAAGGGTAACCTGAATTTTTTTAATTCCCGATCAAATGAGCCCTGTCCCAATTTTCTAGGATCACTGGGTCAAAACGATTCCCCTTGGAAAAAAAACACGAATAAACATGCATACGTGACCTTTTTCTGGCAAAAAAAGAGCAAAATTCTACAGTTTTGTAAATAGGAGCTTGAAATCTCGACAGTGGTCATCTCTGATATGCAGGCTCTGATGTGATTTTCATTAAGATCGCATGAGTGGATTGCGAGTAACATGACTTTTTGGGGGTGTTTCCACCCTTTTTCCAGAATTAGTCAAAGTTTCTTAGGGTCGTAAATTAAGTACATAACATTAAACTTAATGGATTTTATATATTTCGAACCAGCATCAAACTTTAATTCTTACGATGTATCTATTGTTATCAAAATTCTGTTTTTAGTTATTAATGTTTTAGTTATTAATGAGCCGAGCCGATACCATTATTATCACATTTATCACAAATCATTTATTATCACAAATCATTTGTTATCACAAATTAATTATCACATTTATTATCACAAATCATTTGACAGGTCTAAATTATTCAATTCAAGATGAAAGGAGTCAGCAGCTTCTGTGATCCTCTCACTTTAAACTTGTCTCTTTCCCCACTCATGATCTAGTGCTACATAATTTGTATTTTACACCAAACTACTGAGGGTCATCTGCATTACTTATCATATCTTCCTCAATAATTTTTTAAAAGAGCGTTATCAGAGCAATTTTTTTTGGGAGGGGGGATCTCCCCAAAGCTTCATATAAGCAGTTAGAGATATGGCTACTCCGGAGCAAGATAAGGAGGGAAACGGATCATGTCCAGATCACTACTGACTTTTCCAGGTCCACTCGTCATATCCGTCCAATATTGTCAAGTCTCGTTTTGTCCGTCAGTCGTCTTAATTTAAGGTGTCTTCCTCTGAAAATTTTGCCTCTGTTACATTCTTCACGTTGAATGTCAGTGAATGCCAAAATTTGTATTTTACTTCTAAATGTGAAGATTTGGAGAGAAACTCCCAAAATCACCCCTGTATGCAGTTACATATTTGAGCGTAGCAAAATGGAAAATACATCGTCTTCTTCGCTTAACTCATCTTTCTTTACTGTTCCCAATTCACTGTCTTACTTTGACAATGTTACCGTTTCTTTATATTCTACAAATTCTCATTGCAAATGTCAAAATCGTGACTCTGTGCCAAATATCAGCATTTGGGTGTAATATTAATAAATCACCCCTATATCCAGTTACAGAAATGGCTGCTGTAGAACAGAATGAAAAGAGACACAGTTAATGTGCAAATCGCAAGTGACTTTTCCAATTTCAATCGCATCTTCATATAACGTGTTTGGACATTTTATTTCCATCTGCTGTTTCATTTAACACTTTTAGTCACGTTTCCATTCCGTTTACATTCTAAAAATTATTTTGGTGAATGTCATTTCTCAAGCTTTGTTTTAAGTAATTTCAAACTAGCGTCTATATTGGTCCTGGTCGATATTTTGTGAAATCCTTTCTCGGAGAGGCCGAGACTTCGCCTGCGCTTTGCCGGAAAGAACTGTCGCTAGGGGGTTGCTAATTTTGCGTATGGAGCCGAGTTTCGATTATTTATTCCAGTGTCCACTTGTAAAGTGATACGGCTCCTTTTAAGGATTAATGAGAAAGGGATAACTCAGATGGTCCGTGGAATTAAGGTCAGAAGCTAAAATGTATTGCAAAGTCAAGTCGTTGTGTAAAAAGGAAATATGTAACTTATGTACTAAGCTTCGTCATAAAACCTTTAAAGGTTTTTTGCAATTATTTGTTGTTTCGATTTTGATATTAAAATATCCAATCACATGTCCATTTTTCTGAAATCATCTATTGGGTTTCTTTTGTTTACTATTCGTCTTGTATGAATTAAATAAAAAAAAACAAGTTTTATAACTGAAAGTAAGGAGCGACATTAAAACTTAAAACGAACAGAAATTATTCCGTATATGGAAGGGGCTGTCCCCTCCTCAACGCCTTGCTCTTTACGCTAAAGTTTGACTCTTTCTCACAATTCTATTTGTTAAAACAATAAAAAACTTTAGCGTAAAGAGCAAGGTGTTGAGGAGGGGACATCCCCCTCCACATACGGAATAATTTCTGTTCGTTTTAAGTATTAATGTCACTCCTTACTTTCAGTTAAACTTGTTTTTCTTTTTATTCCGGCGGCCCCCGTCATAAAAATGTCTCTTCCCCCATGACAATATCATCCATGGGAAGATCCACCCAAGTATCCTACTCCTCCGAGCCCCCTCCCCACCAGAAGAAATCCCTCCTGAAAACGTCTGCATACTTCCAAGTAACAAATACTATATGTAAACAATGGGCAAAGTTCATAACTTGGAGCCCTTTCCCCGGGGACTGTGGGGGATTAAGTAATCCTCAAAGACATATCTATTAGGTTTTCAACTATGCTGAACAAAATGGCTATCTCAAAAGTTTGATCGGATGACCTTGGGAGAAAAGAGCGTGGGAGGGGGCCTAGTTGCCTTCCAATTTTTTGATCACTTAAAAAGGGAACTATGACTTTTAATTTTCGTTCGAATGAGCCCTCTCACGATATTTTATGACCACTGGATCAATACGGTCACCCCTGGGGAAAAAAAACATGCATCCGTGATCTTTCTTCTGGCAAAAAAGGCAAAATTCCATATTTTTGCAGGTAGGAGCTTGAAACCTCTACAGTAGGGTTCACTGATACACTGAATATGATGGTGTGATTTTCATTAAGATTCTATCACTTTTAGGGTGAATTTTCCCCTTTTTTCGAAAATAAGGCAGTTTATTTCAGGCTCGTAACTTTTGATGGGTAAGACTAAACTTGATGAAGCTTGATGGGTAAGACTAAACTTAAATATGTTAAATCAGCATAAGAACCCGATTCTTTTGATGTATCTACTGGTATCAAAATTCCGTTTTTTAGAGTTTTGGTTACTATTGAGCCGGGTCAATCCTTGCGTACAGTTCGTTACCACGAACTGTTTTATTATTTGATTTGGCTACTGTAACTCTTATAACGACTTGAAATGTATCTAAACTTAGGTCGGTTTTTATAAAATAGAATTTTTTGGATTCTTTTATATTTTACCGAAAAAATTTTATGTAGGTAAACTTACGAAAACTAAGGTAGGTCAAATGCACAGAAATTTCAAATAAGAAGACTATTAGATACTCAAGATGGCATATTACAAGATATTTGAGTGAATGAAAAGATTAAAATTATAGAATATGCACGAAAAGTCAAATAATAATCTGATGCAAGAGATAAAAAACATGTCAATTTAGAAAAAAATCGTGATAGATTTTCACTCTACAAAATCTTCGTTCGTCGAAAAGTTCGAAAAAATCTAAATTCAACAAGAAAAATCGAATGTATGTATAAAAAAATTTGTGATTAATAAATATCTAAATTCATTGTATTTATTACACAACCAAAAATGATAAACTCCAAAATCGACAAAAATTATTTAATTTTTATAACAAATCATTTAGACTGTGTAAGCGGCATAAATAGTGAAAAATTCTTTCTATATTCCTTAACAAATTTACCACGAGCATCAAAATGAAAGATTACCCCCCCCCCCCTCTTAGACCGATCTTAAGCTCTTCATTTCGAAGAACAACAATTTAACATTATTCTTTTGCTTATTTTAAAATTATGAAGTTTTTAGGGTAGGATCATATTCTCGTCCTTGCTGCCACGCCGAACCATGAAAATAAATTAGTAGAACTGACCAGTTAAGTTTTGCAACACATTTCGTCCATAATGTTCAATTATTCACACACTGATTCGCAATGACAATTATATCAAACAGTTCGGGGTAACGAACTGTAGGTAAGGAGCGACCTTAAGGAGTAAGGAGTTTTAATGTCACTCCTTACTTTCAGTTTAAAAAACTTTTTTTTTATTTAATCTTCAAAAAAATCTACACCATCTTAACCGGTTTGGTGCCATATGTTCGATTTTGATTCCTGATTCCATATGATTCCTTTTATTTAAAATTGTCGTGAACCATAGAATTAAACCACCGAAATACATATCGAGATTTTTTTTATTTAAGATTGAATTCCTGATTCTTAATCAAACAATTTGCAGTAACGAACTGTAACTAAGGAGCGACTCGGCTCAATAGTAACCGAAACTACAAAAAACTAAATTTTAATGTTAATATATAAATCAAAAGAGTTGGCTTTTTATGTTGATTCCAGATATATAAGATTCAACAAGTTTGTTAGTGCTAACCATGAAAAGCTACGAGCCTGAGAAAAATCGTATCCGAGGGGTACAAGGGGGGAAACAACCCTAAAAAGTAAAAAAATCTTAATGAATATTGCACCCGAGATTCAGCGTATCAGAGGTCAATAGCTTAGATATTTCAAGCCCTTATCAGAAAAACGTAGAATTTTGTATTTTTTTGCCGGAAGAAAGATTACGGATACATCATTATTAATTTTTGTTTCCCCCAGGGATGATCGTATCGAACTAATGGTCCTAGAAAATCAGGAAAGAGGGCATTCGAAAGGAAATTAAAAGTTGTAGTGCTCTTTTACCCCCTAGGGTAACTAATCCCCCTCCAACACCCCCTGTCTTCCGATCAGAACGCCAAAGTCTTCCCATCAGAATTTTGAGATAACTATTTTGTTCAACATAGTTGAAAGACCCAGTAACTATGCCTATTGTGGTAATATTAACCCCCCCCCCCCAAAGCCCATGGGGAAAGAGCTGTAACATGCGAAATTTGCCCACTGTTTTCGTATAGTATTTGTTATTGTGAAATGTATAGACATTTTTCGAGGGGGGAGGGATTGTATGTTTGGGGTTGATTTCCATGGGGAGAATTTTCTGTGGGGAAGAAAATTTCCTGGGATGAACCATCCAGTGGAAAGTTTAAACTGATGGGATTTGGCAGAAATGCCCTGGGAAATTTTTAGCTTTTTCGCATATCTGGGGAAAAATTCCACAGACAAGGGGATTTCCAGAGCGATTGAATAAACGATTAGAAATTAAAGTTTATTTCAAGTGAAAGCATGCTAAGGAGAATTTTTCTGACTGTTACGTCCGCCAGAAATTTTATGGAGGCGGGGGGATTTCCAGTGACGATGGAATTTTCCGGAGGGGATTTTATGCCCGGGGGGGGGGAGTGTATTCTACATTGAAGGAACTTTCCATAGAGGAGTTTTGTGTGATATGACGGAGTTTTTCATGGAGGGCGAGCCAGATGTACCGGGATTATTTGTAAAACGATCTGAACTTAAAAAAAGAAGTTTCTTGAACTAAAATTAAGGTTGAAATTAAGGTTGTCCCTCTCATCAATACCTTGCTCCTTTTGCTGAAGGTTGACTGTTTTCCAATTGTTGAAGATCGGCCTCTGAAACACAAGGGTCATTTAATTAAAACAGGAAGTTTTTTTTAAAAGTGCTAAAAACTTTAGCATGAAGAGCAAGGTAATGAGAAGGGGTTAACCCCTTCATATACGGAATACTATCTGTTCCTTTTGGGTTTTAATGCTGCTCCTTACTTTCAATTAAAACAAAAACTTCTTATTTTATTTAATTTCTGATCGTGTTTTTTGTAAGATACATGGTTGTGTAAGTTTCAAATTAACCCATTCAAACAATCTGAGTTCGTTGTCACAGTCTTGAGTACTTCAGAAAACAGCTGGCAAAGGATCAATTTGGCTTCTCGACGCACATGTAATAGCGAAAGTTTTAATTATTGACATTTATTCGGCGTATGGATGAAATAATAAAGTAAAGAACAACGTTAAAACTCAAACCGAACAAAAATTATATCGCATATGAAGGAGTTGTCAGTAGTAACGTATCAATTAGCGCGACGAGTGATTGCGTAATATGACTTACCACAGGGCAGTCACCTATTATTACGAACGGTACTTGCCTTACCAGACGGGTTTTCTGAGGTAACACCCATTTTTGTTGGGGTCAATCAGAGAGAGAGCGGTGGTTACTCCATATACAGTAACTTGATTAGTAGGTTTTTTTAAAGAGAGAATATCAATTATTTTTTTGTTGTCACTATTCT
>JAQQPU010021768.1:0-14471 GCA_029168905.1 Artemia sp. Kazakhstan ARC1039 | reverse complement strand
ACATTTATATTTTTTTCAGTAAAGTGCAAATTTTGTTCTGGCCTTGGGAAGGCATAGGGGTTTTGCGCCCAACTTATGTTAATTTCTGCTCGTTTTGAGTTTCACTCGGTTATTTACTGTAATTTGTGTTCGTTTTGGGTTTCATTTATTTGTCGATGCTGATTTGTGGTAGTTTCGAGCTTGGTAGATTATTTGATTTTATTTTTGCTCATTTTTTGTTTAATGGAGTTCTTTACTTTTCTTTGAAAAACTTATTTTGTGGAAAAAGTTTTTTTAATTAATCCTATCAAGATGGTACCCAGAGGGGGGGCATAGAGAGTTATTATATTTAAGTGATAGTATCTTGATTTTTTTTATTGAAAGCAGGGATGCCGAAAAGCTATTTTTTTAATTTAAAGTAGAGACGGTATCCTATCAAGACGGTATCCAGAGGTGGGGGCATAGGGAGTTATTACATTTAAGTGATAGTAATATCTTGAATTTCCTTATTGAAAGCAGCCTCAGTCCACACAAAGTGGATAAGTTGATTTTTATTCAAGACAATTATAGACACATCCCGCAGCTAGAATAAACTTCCAAGTTTGACTGAAGGAATTTTTTTCGACCAGTTGACCCCTAGATTTTTTGTCCCTCCACACTATTTTGAAATATACCTTTTTTTTACGCATACTAAAATTTGGACTTTCATTAGTATACCAGCTTACCCGTCACGCGTTGCCACGATCTTAAAAGAAAGGAACTTCAATGAGAATACCCCTAAGGAAAATTTCTAAACGTTCACTGTCTTAGTTAAAAGTTTTTAACGTCATAATGTTTTCATTTTAGTTTAATTATAATTAAGAAACATGTTCGAATCATACAAGATTACGTTGAATTGCTATGCATGCTCTTCTAAAAGCTGTTCAATTTTCTGATATTGTCCATTATATAAATTCATTTAAGTTCGACCAAGCTAATTGGTTGAGACTGGCACATTGATTGGAAATTAACTTCCATTTTCCTTCCAGTACTGGGTCATCCACATTTCGTCATTGGGAACTGATGCTTGATTATTTTTTAAGGTGAAATTTTAAGTTATCCTATTCAAAATGATTGTGGAAAATATTGGTAGGACAGGTTGATGTGTTTTTGTGTTTTACATATATTTCTGCTTGCAATTGTATGTTCTTTTCTGTATTGTAAATATTGTTTTATGTTTTATGTATGGTATATTTCGACAGTTGGATAATGTTTTGAAATATAAATCAACACATGTAAATTAAAGAAGGAAGAAGCCAAGCAAAAATACTCCGTACAACATATTTGTCCAACCCCTATGATAATTTAAAAATTAACAAGATTTTCGTGAGTTATACTTGATGTATTTTTTTTAATTGTTATTAAAACCCGTTTTTAATACAAGGGAGGCTTTTTAGGAATCTAAAAGAGCAAAAAAAACGATCAATATCAAAGTCGCCCATTTCAACTGTTTTAAAGGTGACAAAGCAGATATTGGCAAAGGGCATTATGAAAAAATTAAGCTTCTAAGTTCAAACTTATATTCAAAGCTTTTGCCCAGATAACTGACGAATTTTGGGATACGGTATTTGAATTTTTGTATGCAGTAGGCCTAATGCTCGATGAAAAAAACTGCTAATTTTGATAATTATTTATGTTAAGAATACATAGCTAATAGATACTTCAACTATTATGCAAGGGTTCTGAAAAGATACAGCCATTTCGTTTCTACCAGATTTCTACTTCTCTTGATAAATAACAAAAAAGACCAGTTTCCAGCCAGCGACTTGTGAAGTTTTTAACTCATGAATAGGCTCAAATCTGTTGTGAATTTAGGCTGTGATTTGAGAAAGACTGATGAAAACATTAATGTTTGCGGTCAACATTGATCGTGCCGGCGGCGCGCCGCCGACATCTTACCGGCGGCGCGGCGCGCTGTTTTTGGCCCTGCCGCCACCGGTCTTCCCTCATCAGCGCGGTGCCGGGGTCTACAAAAATACAAGCTAATGAAAAAAAACTTGCAAGTCAAATGCAACAACGAAAATCTCATTGATTGTATTAACTACAATAAGCGTAGTAAAAATATACAATAAGCGTTTTATTTTTAAACCTAAAATATTTTGTATATAAATATTGTAGATATACTCTACTTATTATAGTATACCTACAGTACTAGACTACAGTGTAATGACATGTGACCTAAGTGCGGCCCGCGTAATATCCAAACGTAAACTTTTGGCCCTTTTACAACAAAAGGTTGCCGACCCATGGCTTAGTATTAAGGTGAAAAAGGCGTCAAAAGCGTGTCAAAAGCGTACATCAACAATATTTTTGGAACAGCTTACCGTGTCAAGGTGAAATTTCCGAGGCATCATGAAAGCGATGTTCAACTGACCAAAAGGCAATATGTACATGCTACTACCACTATTAATACTGCAGCAATGAGGAAATCAACTATTTTTGCATGGGAAACCCTGATGTGGCCTCTTTTTTATCATTTTTTTTTCCTCTGCTCGCAGGGTACTGGAACATCATAGATAGCCGTTTAAGGGTTCATTTTGAAGGAAATCTAGTGTCTTTTGTAATTAACAAAACACAATATTTAAAATAAAATGCTTTTTAAACAAAAAGCTGTATCTTCGCATATAACCTGAAGAATAACGTCATAATCGTATGTTACAAAAATAAACGACAATATATTAATAGACTTTAAGGGTTTCCTCGGCTAGCAATAACAACGTTCTTCGTACTTTACAACTAAGTTGCATCATCACTCATGCTATTATTCAGTTTTTCTTGAAAATTGTAATTTAATATAATATTTTATTCACTATGGGCAAGAGGTCGTTCTTGATTATAACAAACAGGAAAAATTCTATGGCTTTTTCTTAATTGGAATAGTAAGATACGATCTGGCTACAACCTACGATTGTAACGTCAATCGTAACATGAAAAATTCAGTTTTTCATAAAAAATTGATTCTAATTTAAAAATTATTTTTTTTAATTACAAAAGGTTGTTACCCCATCAAAATCCTTTAAAATGAGCCATTAAATAGCTCTCAATGATTTCCAGAGCCCCGCTATCTGAAAAAAAAAACTGCCGTATATTCAGAATATCGTAGTTCAATCAACTTATCTTGTTTTTCAAGCCAATAAATTTTCCTCGTTATTCAGGCCAAGGGACTGTAAGTTTCCTATATAGAGGTTTCGAACAAGGTGGTTCTAAGAGTGTACTTTTTGTTTTGATCTGACACTATTTTCAGGAGTCATCACAATCAGCATCGATAAACAAATGAAACCCAAAACTAACAGATAATACAATAAACAACCAAGTTAAACTCAAAACGAGCAGAAATTAACATGAGTCGGGCTCAAACCCCTATGTCTTTCTAAGGCCAGAACATAATTTGCATTCAACTGAGTTTTTTTTTAACTTTAATAAATCAAATATTATTAACATTTTAAGGAATAAATATCAGCATATGTCCATTAAACTGACAATGCACATTCATTTGTATTTTTTTCAGTAAAGTGCAAATTATCTTTTGACCTTGGGAAGGCATAGGAGGTTTGAGCCCTACTCATGTTAATTTCTGCTCGTTTTGAGTTTAACTCGGTTATTTATTGTAATTTCTGTTCGTTTTGGGTTTCATTTACTTCTCGATGCTGATTTGTGGTAATTTTACGCTTGGTTTTTGGTATTTGGTATTGGTATTTGATTCCATTTTTGCTAATTTTTGGTTTAATGGAGTTCTTTACTTTTCTTTGAAAACTTACTTTGTGGAAAGTTTTTTTAATTAATACAAGTAAAGAACGAAAAACGTTGTCATTGCTAGACAAGGCACCCTTAAAGTGTATTGATATAATGTTGTTTATGATTGTGTATGACGTCATTCTTCAGGTTGTATGCGAAGATATAGCTTTTTGTTCAAGAATTGATTTTATCTTAAATATTATGTTTGGTTAATTATAAAAGACATTAGATTTCTTTCAAAATGAACCCTTAAACAGCTATCTATGAAGTTCCAGTGCCAAGCCAGCAGAGAAAAAAAAAAGAGGACACATCAGGGCTTCCCATGCAAAAATAGTGGATTTCCTCATTGCTCAAGCCAGAACAGTAAGTTTTATGCATAGAGTTTCCGGCCATGGGAATTCGAATGACTTACTTTTCATTTCGATCTCATTTAGTTTCAAAATAATTAATTTTGGGTGATAATTTGTCGAGGTTCGTCCTTTACTAGCCAGTTACTACAAGCTCGAATTCATTTTTTACGATGAATAATTTTCTAAAATTACTAAACAGTCGAAGAAGGGTTATTTTATTTTTATAAATGTGACTTCTTTTTTTATTTGTCTTAAGCTTTTCATCATATTTTGTGTCAAAGTTCATATTTATTTTACGCCTAAGATCGAACGACTTTCTTCTTAAACAGGCTTTGTATCTTTGAACTTCAAAAAGGAAAAAGTTATAAAAAGGTTCTCAAAATTTGCCGGAATAAAATAAATTTGACCTTTATAGTATTTACTCAAGTTTGAAAATTTCTCAGTGCCCAAAAAAAAAGTAAAACTGTATCGTCAACTAGCCTGTTCGAATATAAACAAATCACTTCAATAAATAGCTTCAAGAAAAAGAAAAATGCCCTACTTTCAGTGGAAATATCCTTGGGAATGTTGCATCACAATATTCGCATTTATAAGTCTTGCCACCAATTTCATGGACTTCCTTGAGATGACGACCCATTTGGTGACGCTTCAACGTTTTCCCACATATCTCACAAATACGAGTTTCATTGCCACAACAATGTCGACGCATATGCGTGAAAGAAGTAAGCCTGCAAAAAAAAGCCGCAAAAAAAATAGCGATTTTCGGTGATTATAGCTTAGTCGAGGTTTGGTAGTCAGCACCCTGAGAAAGGTACATAATACACTATATTTACCAACGCATGTAGTTTTATCAGTCATGACAACCAGTGGACCAATTTTTGCAGATCTTTTATACCGATAGACATTGAAATCAGATGATCTAAGACATTTATATGGTGGTAGTGGTGGTAATCTTTTTTTGTAGTGCCACTGAGTGTACCAGGCTTTTAGTAGGTGTCGGGGGGGGGGGGGGGGGGGAGGGCACCCTGGTCCCGGGGTGTGTGGCCTGGACCTGGTGACGGAGTCATGGAGTCTTCTATGTGAAATCTTAAGCCCGAAGCCAGGGATAAAGAAGGGTGACGAAGACGATCCTAAGCCCAGAGCCAGAAATGGCGGAGGGCAATAGAGAGAATCCTAAGCCTGGAGCCAGACATAGTAATGGGCGACAGAGAGCTGGGGGCAGAGGGCGGAGATATCAGTAACGTAGGGGTAGTATGGGTTTTAGACGAAAGTCGGACGCTCCCTCCTGCATCTTGGCCACGAGTATTTTTGGACCGGCGTCGTCCCCTATGGCCAGTCCTACCCTCATAACCTCGTATGAGGGCCTGATACAGCGAAGTTAAGCCACCTTTCAATTTTGGGTGCTCCTCGACTCTTTGTTGGCCATTGAGGAGGTGAGTGAGGAATACTGCTGAGGGATGGAATGATCGAGATTGACGTAAGCCATGAAGGGGTTAAGCCACAATGAAGTTCACGAGGAGGATTAAGGGAAAGGGTACAGGGAACAAAACTTGATTTTCCGGGTCTGAGACCACCGTTTAGAGAGGGGCCCAGGCCTGCAGGCGGTGCCTTGAGCTCACCACTCAAGTGGCTGCCCCGTCAGATGGCAAATAATCTGCGTGCACCCAATAAGCACTAGATGGCAAACCAGAGGGGATGACTGGGGGTATGCATGGAGGGTTCCCCCGAGACAACGCACTTACTCGAGTCTGGAAATGCTTAGTTGCGAGTGAGGGCTCTGAATTGGCGGTTAGAAACCAAAAGTCAAGAGGAAAAAAAAAATCTATGTGATGGAAAATAAGGAATTCAAAGTTAAATCACGGATAAAAAATCCCCATCCGTAGAAGCCATGAGCAAGGACGAGGAGTTACTGAAAAGTGATTAAGAATACTTGTTGGCAATCCTGGGCTCCCAGAGCCCGGAGCCAGAAAATGGTGGAGGGCTCAAAGAATTCTGGGCCGAGACAAGCGCGCTCTCACCCAGAGTATTCCCTCTCACCCAGACACAACACAACACTCAACACAAGTTGTCGCTCTCACCCAGAACAGAGAGAGCTTGAATTGGGGATAAACCCGATTAATAATCAGAACAGTAGTAAATGAGCACTAGGAGAAGCCCCGGCGCAGAAAGGAACCCAACCGGAGGGAGAAGAGGGAAGCCAGAGGGCTTGGGACGGTTGGTCTGCAGGATGCATCTCTACATACCAGGACAAGTCAGGGGGGAAGGCCTGGAGTGGAGTGTGGACATACATCCCTGGCCGCCGACGCACCTCAACCGAAGGGTAGGAAGATAGATAGGGTCAACCTGTCTCAAAATACGACCCCTGAGGGTGATTGAGTAAAACGGCGTCCCAAGGTAGAGAGGAGAAGGAAAAAGAGCCCTGGGCACCTAGAGAAAAGAGGGGCTTTGCTGGAATCGCCAAATTGATATTTGTAAGGGTGAGCAAGAGCGAACAGCAACCCCCCAAAGAAAAGGATGCCGTCCTATTGATGGAAGCCACTGATGCCAAAATCATGAAAGGCAATCTAGACTTCGGTCCTGATATCGTCTCCATGACATTGGAGGCCTTGTAAAAGTAAGATGCCAGGATGAGAGGACAGCATCGTGGATTGAGGAGGTTGTGAACGGCTTGGAGCTGGGTTATGTTGTCCTCATCCCAGGAGACACATCACCGAGAAGAAATTTCTCTTTTGAGGATCCAAATGTCGGGTCACCGGAAAAGCTGATTTGGTGACCAAATCGTTTCCTCCCCAAAGAGAAAATTGAAGTGACCAAGATCCCCGTGAAGGAGGGAAAGACCTACCTGTGCGTACCAATCGATGCGGAATCGGTCCCTGAAGTGGAGAAGCGGGACTTCCGACTCCCTATTGGAATTAGGGGACACACACACCTCAAGCCCATCTATAACAAGCCCGTGGAGTCCACCCCAGCAAACTACGGAGCGGCAAGTTCCGGCTAAATTGAAATGATACCAACATATGAGCCGCGGGGAGCTAGAGTGAAGGTAGATCAATCTGCACTCCTACCAATTCGCCTCCTATGATCTTAGGAGGGAGCTGGATAAAATGCAGACATTCTTAGCGATGGTCCAGGAGCCATGGGTCGTCGGAGCAAAGATCACAGGGAAGGTCAGAAGAGCTGAACTCTATGCACACAATAAGGTGAGCACCGCTCCTAGAGCAAGTATTTATCATTCAAAAAATTTGGATACTTGGAAATTGTCTAAATGGTAATCACGTGATAGTAAGACAACAAACCTTATTTATTATTTTATAATAAACCGAAGACTGGCAGGATCAATACAAGATACTAGGGTATATAGGAGTGTTGTTATTGATGTCAAAAGTACAGATCACCATCTAGTAGTGTCTAGGGTTAGTTTAAAGCTGAAATTTCGGAAGGGTAACTATCTCTCAGGAAGTTATGATGTTGGTAGACTCCACGATGAGAATTTGAGGGAAACTTTCCAGGAACAGTTGAATACTAAACTTAAGAGTTTAAAATTTGACAATGTGGAAGATGTTTGGAATAATTTTAGATAAACAATTTTTGAAGTTGCTGAAGGTGTCTTGGGGAAGAAAGTTAGGACTGCAGCTAAAAATATTAGTGAAAAAGCTTTATGTTTAATAGAGAAGAAAAGGCGCTTGTACAAGAATTATCCAAGTGATAGATCATCTGAAAACAAAAGGAATGTAAAGAAAGTGGAGAAATCTCTAAAATATGAACTAAGGAGGTGTGAAGTGGAGGCCATAGGATAAAATTACCGAGGATCTACAAGAATCAGCTAGACGGCATAATAGTAAAATACTGTATTGGCATGTTAATAGATTGAAAGGGAGTAGTCAATCCGAACCCAGTTAAAGATAGGAACGGGGCCAGAATTAGTGATAAGGAAAGAGTTAAACAGAGATGAGCAGAACATTTTGAAAATTTGCTAAACCGAGAGAGTTGCAGGACAAGATATATTGGAAAATGAAAAATACCTTGGATGTGAAGGAAGCTTTGTTTTGTGAGGAAGAATTGGCGACAGTACTAAAAGGATTAAAAATAAAAGGCTCCAGGTGCTGATAGTGTAGTGGTCTCTGTAGGTAGCAAATTACTTAGTAATATGATACTTTTTAGACTGAGAGATGCTGTGGACAAAATTTTAAGAGAAGAACAGTGCGGTTTTAGAAAAGGTAGAGGATATGTCGACCACATTTTCACTCTTAGGTTAATAATTGAGAAGTGCCTGAGTTTTCAAACACCTTTGATCCTCATTTTTATAGATTATGAGCAAGCATTCGGTTCTGTTGATAGAAGAGCTTTAGCAAAGGTCTCATCCTTGTATGGTATACCAGACAAATACATTAAAGTGATCAGTGCTATGTACGAGAATAACACTGCTGCGGTTAAGGTAGGAAATGAGGTTAGCAGCTGGTTTTGTATTAAATCAAGTGTTAAGCAGGGTTGTGTTCTATCTCCCTTTATATGGATTATTTTGATGGACTTTGTCTTAAGGAGCACAGGAAAGGCAATGGGAGATCACGGAATTAAATGGGGAGGAATAACTCTCCTGGACTTAGATTATGCTGATGATTTAAGCATCCTAGATGAAAGTGTGAGCAAAATGAATGAACTTTTAGAGGTTTTGCGAGTTCAGGGTGCTAGAATAGGTTTGAAAATTAATGTTAAGAATACTAAGTCACTAAGGCTAGGAATAAGTGAAGAGGAAAAGGTGATGTTGGGTAACAAAAAGATTGATCAGGTGGGCAGCTTAACTTACCTTAGTAGCATTATTAATAAAGACGGTGGGAGCAGTGAAGATGTTAAAACAGGAATAGCCAAGGCTCAGGGTTTTTTTCTCAGTTGAAAAAAGTTTGGAAGAATAGGAAGATAAGTCTGCAAACCAAGATTAGAACTTTAGAAGCTACAGTGATGGCAGTTGTCAAATATAGCTCTGAAGCATGGGTGCTCCGAAAAGCGGATGAAGATTTGCTAGATGTTCTCCAGATAAATTGCCTAAGGATTGTTCTGGGTACCCGGCTAACTGAACGTATTTCAAACAGTAGGCTGTACGAAAAATGTGGTTCAATCCCGCTTTCTAGGGCTATAATGAAAGAAAGGTTGAGATGGCTTGGGCACGTTGTGCGGATGAAGGATGACAGATTGCCGAAGTTTTTCCTTTTCGGCCAACCGTCTAGGGCTAAACGGGAAGCACGTTGTCCTCGTCTGGGGTGGGAGGACCTCATAAAAAAAGATTTAAAGGAAATGGGAACTTCCTGGGAGGGTGTAAAAAGGGAGGCTTTGAATAGATTGGGATGGAGGAGGAGTGTGCGTAGGCCTCAGGCGACTTGGTGCTGCGGTGAGTTGTTAGTAGTAGTAGTAAATTGTCTAACTGTTCTAGTGATGTAGTAGTTGTTTTGGTGAAAAATCTGATTGGCCATGACCGTGCAGTAATTATTTCAGTTTACATCCCACATGATGAGAAACCACCACCAAAGAAAGTAATGGAACTGGTGGAATACTGTAAGGTTGAGAAGATTTACCCAATTATGTCATGTGATGCAAATGCGCATCGCACATTATGAGGAAGCACCGATGCAAATGGAAAGGTCCTTGAGCTTCTGGATTACCTGGCGGGGAAGGCTTTGCTTGGTGCAATAGGGGCTCAAACCCCACTTTCATAACAAGAGGAAGAAGAGAAGTTTTGGATCTTACAATAATCTCTTCACAACACGAGAGACTGGCAAAGGATTGGCGTATGAGCGATCTTCCGCCATTCTCTGACCATCGAATATTAAGATTCAAAATAGATATACCCCAACGACAAAGAAACTTCTTAGGGATATAAGGAAAACAAATTGGCACACCTATAGCCAAGTTTTAGCCAAAAAAACTTGCCAATCTGCCTCCCACCCCTAGAATAACCGAAGACGATCTAGACAAGGAGGCATAAAGTCTGATAGAAGGCATGAATAGTGCGTTTAAACTAGCAACCCTTTCAACTCTTGTCAAAGAGAGGGACCAAGCCAATAGCTGGTGAACTTATGAATCAAGTCCAAGAGGGAAACTGACCCGAAGGCTAATAAGAACTGCTATCCAAACGAATACTCACGAAGACTGGGACACTTAATCGGAAGGTTTATAACTTCTAAAAAAGGAAGGAGAGCAAAGAGAACCATGGGGCAAAGAGAAATACATGCTAAAGACCCCGAAGAAAACAGTCTCACGCCAGCTTATTTTGTAAGCCCAATTATGGGGGAAGACCTGGCGTTTCGAATTGTAATGGAGGACTGGGTAAAAAAAAAGTTGTAGATGATTTTAAATCTTATAAAGCCCCTGAAGTTGATAGAATATAACCTATAATGCTCCACAAAAGATGGGAGAAAATACAAACCTAATATCATCGTATTGCAAAGAGAAGCCTCACTTTGGTCTATATCCCCCGTATATGGCTCAAGGCCAGGGACGTTTTCACACCTAAACCAGGGAAAGAGGACTACTCAAACCCCCGGTCTTACAGAATGATTAATTGAAAGGTTCATTCAATTGAAAGGGATGGAACGATTGATTAATTGGTTTCTGATTAGTAATCCAGAGATCAAGAACACAATATCCAAAAAGCAAATGGAATTTAAGATGGGATGCTCTGCAGACTATATGGCACACCAATCGGCGTGATGGGTAAAGCAAGCCTTAAAATATAAAGAATACACACATATCTCCCCATATATGTGGAACCTGGTCATAAACAGTCTGCTAAATGTCTGCTTGAATGTTAAGCGAGATGTTAAAAACCTTTGAAATGTCTCTCTTCCCATATCTTGATGAGTTTGTCGTCTGTTATCACTTATGATAATTCTCCTCCGGCTAGATTTAACCCCACCCCCCTTAGATTTGGAAAAATACCATTTTTGGGGGTACCTTTTTTTGTTGAAAATGCCTTTTTTATATTTTCATTCAATAAGCTGAAAAATGGCAAATTTTATCTACTTCCTAGATTTTCACAAATACGTTTTTCACAAGTAAAGACCATGTTGGCATCTGTTGCTCATTGCTTCAGTAAAACAGCAATCCGGACATAGCCAGGCATATGTGGATAACCTGCTATTCCTACTAAAAAGAAAATGTCAAACGACAATATTTGAATTGGGATATTACATGCGGGGCAAAATCCATATATGGTGACGGAATCATAAACTGCGTTTAGCACCTGAAAAGAGTGAAGTAGTAGTATTCACAAAAAATAAGGAAATGGTAAGGTCTTTGCTCTAAAAATAAATGATCATCCATTACCCCTGAGAAAACACGTGAAATACCTATAGATCATAATCGATCACCAACTAAGCTGGAAAGCTTAGTTGGCGATTAGGGAAGCCACAGCTTCCCTAATTCAATGTCAACAAATGGTGAGAAAGAACTGTGGCTTGACTCCCAATAAGATCATGCATTTATATAACACGGTAATTAGATCAATTCTGTCATATGGAATAGTGGTTTTGATCAATTCAACTCGTATTGTGAGCTACTTAACCCCTTTAATAAGGGCAAGCATGGCTAATAATTATATTAGCATATCATGAAACCACTACGGCATCCATGAAGCTTACCTTGGGACTTCTACCCGTAGAAATTTTATAGAGGACGAAGCAGTAAAAAGTGCTGTCAGACTACAGATAAACAGTCAATGGACCCAAAGACAGCAGATACGAAATGGGAAAAGTAAAGACCATGTTGGCATCTGTTGCTCATTGCTTCAGTGCAAGAAGCTGCAGATGCCCAAAGATAATACTATACCAACAATAAAACCAGAGAGGCAATTCCGAAGTGTCATGAAGGACAGAAAAGAAGTGTACCAGAAGATATAGCTGCTCCACCAAAGTAACACGATAATCTGTTATACTGATGGTTCGCGGTTGGACAGGAAATCGGGACAGGGGTAATAATACATCAGAATACTCCTGATGTGGACAAGGAGGTAATCAGATATCACCTGGGAAAATTTGCTACAGTGTTTCAGGCTGAATTGTTCGGAATAGAACAGGCAGCTGCAAGACTGTTGAAAATACAGGACAAGACCTGATTCTTAACTGACAACAATCAAGCTTACCTAAAGGTTCTTCAGATTGTAAGAGCAGGCAAAAAGAGAATTGAATTGCTACGAAGCCCTTAATAGCTTGGCACCCAAAGGCAACAAAATTACCCTGATGTAGGTCCCAGGGCACTCTGGAATAGAGGGTAACGAGATGGCATATGAAGCAGTTAAGGCTGGGGCATCACTGAGATATTATGGTCAAGAACCTTTCATCCAAGTTTCTCAGAGTTGTTGGAAGGCGGCAGTGAGGAGTTGGAGCAATGAGAGAGCAGAACGAAATTTACATAGGAAGGATGTAAGGAAATGAATTAATTACACCTCAAGTTGAACCCCACCCTGACTAAACATTTTTTAGGACTGAAAAGGTTCAAGGCGAGAATGGTTACAGAAGCCATAACAGGAATTGGAAATTTCGGAAATTATCTTTCCCAAATAGGGAAGGCGAATCCCCATTATGGCAAAAAGGTGAGATGGCCACTGTGGAAACAAGAAAGCACATGATAGAAGAATTTTCAGTTAGGATTAGACGCCGGTTTGAGATATTTCATAATGTTATCGTTCAGCTGGAGGACATAGTAAGGGAAGGAGAAGTCCGACAGCTGGCAAGACATATGATATGGGTGGTGAGGCCGAACCCATCATTAGAACTCCCAACCATAAGTGGAACATAGTTTTTGGGGTGTAGAAGCAATGGGCCTTGAAGGCCTGAGCCTCGACCCGCTGATAGTGGGTCCACCCATCCTAAAAATAGTAATAATAAGACATTTATATCGTATCCACAGAAACACACTTTTCCTTTATTTTC
This sequence comes from Artemia sp. Kazakhstan ARC1039, assembly GCA_029168905.1. Lineage (NCBI taxonomy): Eukaryota > Metazoa > Arthropoda > Branchiopoda > Anostraca > Artemiidae > Artemia > Artemia sp. Kazakhstan ARC1039. The sequence goes on along the minus strand of JAQQPU010021768.1, from coordinate 1,447 downwards.
ATCACTGAGATATTATGGTCCAGAACGTTTCATCCAAATTTCTCAGAGTTGTTGGAAGGCACCAGTGAGGAGTTGGAGCAATGAGAGAGCGCAACAGAACAGGTTATATTGCAACATAGAAGTCTCAAATCGAATAATGGTAAGTACTAATTAGAAAAATGCTAGTTTCATTTACCCAAATTGTCATTGAAAGATTTTTGAATTGCCTAAACCGATCTGCTGCTACAGTCGAAAGTCTTGTAGTGACGAAGTGGGTTTGACCTTAGCTTGGTAATACAGAACCCAGAGATCGAACCTTGCTTTAGCAACACACTGCAGGCCCGACGCAGGAAACTTAGTAGTCAAGAAGTGTCGTTAATCCGATTACTATTACTACTACTACAACTGAAATATAAGCGTACCAAAACGAAGCACAACATCCCAGAGGAAAACACCTACCACGCACAAAAACTCTTCTCCCCCCCCCCCTCACCCCGCCGGAGCACCACACTCCTGCACTCCAAAATTATGCACTACTAGGGTGAGACACTACAGTAAAGACACGGTAATTAGTTTATTGTCCCTGTACTGTGTTTTTTTTGTACTATTGTTCATTTGTCTTTTTCTTGTAACTTTGTATAGTAAATTTAAAATAATCATTGGATGTTTAACTGCTGGGGCTTGGAGAAACCAGAAAGATTTAATTTGTTTGTGCATAGAAGTTCATTTAAGAGGCTCGCTACGGTTGCTTTATCCAGAACATTGGCTTTTCGTTTTTTAACAGTCCTCTTTGTGCATTGGGTTAGAGGGCTGGAACAAATATAGCCAAAAATAGGGATAAGGACTTGGTTAAACAATGCCCGACTCTGACTTGCAGTCTAGCCATCAGACTACTGTCAATCCCAACTCCAACTTCACATTGCAATTTACACTAACAAATCAGCATAAGCAACAGATGTGTATAAATAAAACAAACCTTTCTCCACATTTTTGGCAGTCAAATGGTATAAAATGGGCAGACTTTTTGTGAAAGCGAAGTTTGGAGTGAGACTGGAAATTCATGCCACACATTTCACACTGTCCAGGATTCGAGTGAGACCAAACCAAGTGTCGCCGAAAATGAAAGCGGTCTTTCTTACTACAAAAAAAAAAAAAAAAAAAAAATCAATATTCATGCCAAAAGATCAAATAACACAGATAGATGAATACTTGAGGTGACTGATCCTTTTTCTCTAAATGACTAATCGATTGTCTAAAAGGTGATCGATTGCCTCAAAAACTCGTATTATTTTTGCAAACGCTACATTTACGCAAACGGTGTTATATAACCGTGTTATAACGGTGTTATATTATTGTAAGAGTACTTTACGCCGTCACGTAAATAACGGTTGCGTGTAGAACTACTGCGTAAATCAATCTTACTGCCTCTGACTGTATTGTATACAATGGAAAATAATCCGTTGAGGTA
>JAQQPU010021767.1:0-14472 GCA_029168905.1 Artemia sp. Kazakhstan ARC1039 | reverse complement strand
AATATGTTCTGCTAAGGCTGAAACAAAAAATTCCGGATCTTGCATAATTGTAGGGTTTTTTCTATTGAATTTCAATGTTCAATAAATCTTTCAACCAATTGTTTGTGAGTCCTACCAATATAGAATCCCATTCCTAGATGTGTTAGTTATTCATAGCTTTGATAAACTGAATTTTACTATTTATAGAAAACCAACACAAAATAATAGATATTTGCATTTTACATCAAACCACCCCCCCCCCCAAGTTAAAAGAGCAGTCGTAATATCCCTCGTCGATCGCGCCCTAAATATTTGTTCTGATTCCCACATCACAGCAGAATTAAACTTTATCAAGGACATACTTTTTGGAAATGGGTATCCTATGACATTTATTAATCGTGTAATTAATTGTAGACTGAAAAGACATGCCCGTAAAATTAATGGTAGTTTACCAAGTGAGATGTCTGACAAGCCCTTAAATATAATCTACCTCCCCTATATCCCAAAAATCACTACAAATCTTAAAAAAGTTTGCACAAAAAATAATCTGCATGTAGTATTCACAAATAATTTTAGAATCATAAATTTTCTAAATTCTGGTAAAGATAAAACCCCAGTTACTCGCCAAAGAGGGGTCTATCAAATACCATGCGATTGTGGCAAATATTATATAGGTAGAACACACCAGAATTTAGAAAAGCGCATACAACAACATAAAGATGATATTGTCAAAGCCTTAAATTCTAATATTTCCACTGTTTCTTCTGATTCTGCATTAGGTAGCCATATTTTTGAAAATCCTACCCACAATATACTTTTTGATGAATCTGCCCTTATTAGCAATGACCTGGGCATAAAGCAGGTAGTCCGAGAATCAATTGAAATCAGACTTAAGATTAATAATAATATTTCCTTAAATAGGGACTTGGGGGAATATACACTAAATGCTCTTTACACAAATTTAATTAAAAATGATCTTACAAAATATTTAAAAAAACCGATAGACAATAACACAGAACCGGTCACAAAAAGACCTTTGAGGTTAGCTGCCAAAAAAGCTGGATTAGCAATAAGAACGTGTTTTTAATTTATTTTTCTTTCACTTCATTGAATCGTCTTGTTTTACCTTACTTTTTATCAGTCCTGGTTGAACTTCGCTGAAGTAATGATGCTTGGACTGTTTTGAAAAAAAAAAATTCCACTTTTTTGGTTTTTTGGTTTTTATTGATCCCATGTTGTTGTGAGTCTTTTTTCTTATATATATTTTTGTCTTGCTGAGGACGGCCCTTGGACGTAAGGCCGAAATATTCATTCAAATTATCTCCACTGTCTTACAAAAAGATTTCCCTGTTGTTCTTCGTACTTTTGTTGTTTGTTACCTGTAAGTCCCTATATTTTGGAGGCGGATGGAGTTCGTACGGAATGAGGCAGACTATGTCTGGTGACCACGTGCCTCTGGATATGGGGTTTCCTCTAACTAAACGCTCCATGTTAGTAGGCAGTCTCAACCTGATGAGGTGGGTTGAGCCCACCCTAGGGACTCTCAGTATCTAGGCAAGTCCTAGCTCGAATTAGATCCCAGGCCTAGGGTCGGTTGGGCTTGCAGCCCTCCACCCGAAAATTTTACTGCAAAAAAAGACGATGATACTGCCTCGGGCGACCTATCCCTCTTTTACCTTCCATGACCCCAGCATGTCCCTGGATCGATTTTAGACCATCGAATGAACCTTCTTGACCAAGGTGGAATACGTCTCGCCACTTAGAACGTACTCACACTCAAATTTCCTGGAGCTAAATCAATGCTTGCCTTCGAGCTAAGACGCTTCAATGTAGTTGTGGTTGGGCTTACGGAAACCCGCCTTGTCGGAAGAGGGTCCTAGGATATTGGTGAAGGATATTACCTGATCTGGTCTGGTGACTCAAAAAGCAGACAAGTGGTGTAGGCCTCGTGCTGAACGCCAGAGCCAAGAGATGCCTTGTCTCCTACAAACGAATTTCAGATAGAATACTGACGGTCCAGCTCCTGCAAAAGAATGGAAAGTGGACAATTATTATATGCTATGCTCCCACCAATCAGAGCCCTGCAGAAGTGAAGGATCAGTTCTGCGCAGAGCTCTCATCGACCCTGTCTAGAGTCCCCCCCCCCGACATTGTCACTCTACTGGGAGACCTTAACGCGACAATAAATGACAGAGAGGGCGTGTGGAGAAATGTTCTCGGCCATGTGACTCCGGACTCACTGAATATTAACGGCAAAAGACTCCTCCAGCTCCTCCAGGCCATGCAATATGCATGGCCTGGTCATATTAAAACGCTCTTTCAGAGACGACATATACACTTGGTATAGTAACGACGGCCAGACAAAGAAGATGATTCATTATGTTATTATCTCGGGTCGCTGGCACTCGTCAATAACAATACTTCTTGCTTATTCTGGGCCAAATACAAATAAATGATGTAATTTTTTTTATTTAAATTCGCCTTTATTAATAGTAGTGTCAATGCACAAATTATGTCAAATGCATTTTCTTGAAATCTATCTTTGAACTCAGTAAAATTTTTCGGGTCAAATAATACCATGTCTAACTGCAGTCAATTTTTGTTTTAGAAATTGGTTTTCAGTCGTTGTGTAATTGAATCAACAATACAGTTAAATATATTGGCTCTAAACAAATCCTCAGGAGATGATCGAATTCGCTTATCATCAGATTCTTCTCCTGCCATCTTTTGCCTTTCCTTATTTGCTTTTTTCTGAAATCTGTTACAATGGGCACATCTTTAAAAATGCATTTTTTTTACGAGGCTTAATTTTTTCTATAAATGTCAAATGTTTTGGCTGCAGCCAGTGTTTCTTCGAATTGTTTCGTAGAGATTTTAGTCTTGAAACAAATGACTTCACCAGCCTCAATGCTTGAGCGTAGTCTAAATTTCCTTTTCACTACGATGATTTATCTTCAGAATATCTGAAGATAAATCATAGTGTTAGCAGTTGTTTCACAACTTAGGAATTTGAGAAGAATTTCCGAAACGTCATTCCTTACTTTGGTGATAAATCCATTAGACTTGAATACCAAACATAAAAATAATAATAATAATTTATTTGGACCCTCTATACATACTTAAAATGCACTTAGAGGAGTATGGAAAAAGAAATTTATAAACACTTATAAGCACTATATAAACAAAATATAAACACTTATCATCACAAACACTAGAAAAAAGAATACACTAACAATGACTCACAAAATGATTAATACATCCCAACGGAAAATCTATGACTGACTCAAATCGCTGTCTGAATCTTCTTCTAAAACATCCATCTTATTACATATCTCAAAAACACCGTAACGTTTGGAGATAAAACTGTTACGAGACCAAATAGGAACACGAAGAAAATACTTGGAAAATTTGAAAAAGACAGACCGAATTTGTTGACGTTCAGACGTGGTAAAACATTTCCATAATGGCACCAGAAAAAATGCATGGGGAGCAAAAACGAGCTATTAAGCTGACCAAGCATTTTTTTGTCAAATCGACCTTTAACTCTAGGAAAACGTCAATAGAACTTTCTCAACTTCTCTCTCAACACCTTTATTGTTAATAACCTTGTTGTTCGAATTGAGGTCCCGAATGCAAGTCCAAGGTACTTGAGGGAAGCAGTGGCAGAAATTGAATCATGACCAACCTGAATTTTTTAATCGGGAGGGTGATGACAACAAAAACGGGAAATTAAGTTTTAGCAGAAGCGACTGACAGCCCGATGTCAGACAACCCGACATAAAGGCTGTTCACGGCAGCCTGCAGTGATTACAAATTATCAGACAGCAAAAGAATGTCATCTGCGTATGAAGGGTGACTTGCGTCAATGGATGGCTCGATAAGAAAATGCGGTATTCTGCAGGTTGCGCAGCGGATGGCATTGTTAGATATTGCAGGACTTAACACTGAGCCCTGTTTTGCTCCACGACATACAGAAATTCGGTTGCTATAAAGATTTTGCACGCGGACACGTATGGAAGAGTTTTGGTACCATTGCCACAGGGAGGCACAAATGGATGGGTTTACCCCACTCCTAAAAAGTGCCAAAACAGCTTGGGTGTGTAGGATTGAATCAAATGCTTTAGAAATATCTATTGCACACACACATAAAGGTTTCTTCATTCTCTCATACCTCTCCAAAATAGACACGAAAACTGCATGTGCATTCCCAACACCAAGACCCGCACAAAAACCAAACTGATGATCTCCATGGTCACACCTATTCGAAATTTTTTAAAGAGGAATCTTTTCAAATAATTTTGCAATAGCTGAATAGACTGTAATTGGACGATAAGAGTCACAAGTTTGAGAGTCCTTATTCTTTTTTGGGATGCACGTCAAAATGCCCTCACAGAGTACAGTCGGTACGAATTGCTGCGCAATGCAAGCTTGGAAAAGTAGCGTCATATGCTCAACTAGCTTTGCACTACCATAAATCAAATGTTCTGATTGGAGTCCGTCAGAACCAGGAGCTTTGCCTTTTTTAAGGAGACGAATTACCGTAAGAACTGACGATGGCGTGATGGATACAATATTTCGGCTATGATCTAGTTGAGAAAAATGGTGTAAGAGAATCTGTCTAAAAGTGGTGTCCAGTGGTGGGGGGCTATCAGAGAATACCGAGGAGAAGTGTTTTTCCCAGGAAGTTACATCAATAGGGTTAGAACGCGAGAATGACGATGAAGTGAACTTTGATACTTTGTTCTATAGTATCTGCGGATGATTTCGGATATCACGAGATAGAATAGATACTTGCCTTCTTTTGAAGACATGTAAAGCTTTCCGGTACTCTCTTTTAGTCGATTTGAGGATCCTAAAAATTAAACAAGATCTGGGGCAATCACAATCCCCTTAGATTTTAAACCAAAACTTGTAACGGTTCTTTGGAAGTTGCAGCTCTGGGTCATCACTCCAGCTCTTTTTCCGTGTACCAATCCTAATTCTCTCAGATGATACTGCCGCTGAGGCGGCTACTTTAAACGAATGAGTAATCTCAGTAAGATGACAATCTAGATCAAGGCTGCTGCCATTCAGCGTTGTAGAAAGAAGGTGAAAAGGAATTTTATTTTAGACAGCATAGAATCCAAAACACTTTGATATAGTGATATATCGATATTATCCCAATTCATCTTCCAAAACCACTGAGGCTGTTGACTGATTTGTGGAAAAACAAATTCATACTTGTTAACATATTATCTCATGTTAACACTTGTTAACATACTTGGTCACTTGTTAACATACTACCAGAAACGTCAACAATGACGCTCTGGAGTTCTGGGATATTCAAGAGAACAAAATCAAGATCGGAAGTGGAACCAGAATGGTGAGCGTAAGAGAAAGATTTGAACTTTGAAAGCAAAAATATTTCGCTTGGCATTGAAGAAAGGAGCAATTGTGTATAAGTTGCAGCAGCATCTTTGAGGTCTGGGTTGAAGTCACCACATATGACAAGCGATTTATTTGATGACTTAACTTTATGCAGTAATTTTGACAGGGACGCACAAGCTAAAGCATCTTGTTGGCTCGATGTAGAATTTCGATAATTAGTTGGCACATAAACACATACAGGAACAATACTGCCTAAATCAACTGCGAGGTATAGATCTCCAGATTCAACTACATTTAAACTTCTTATTCACTGCAACTAATAAGCCACCAGATGGACGGCCAGTAGTATTTTTAGCAGGTCTAATAAAAAATAAATGGTCAGACGAGACTTCTAGCATCGGAGAATTATCCACATTAAGTAAGTGTTCGGCTAAACGTACGATATCATACTTAAATAACATGTTCTCAAGAGTTCTTAATTTGGCCCGGACACCATTAATATTCTGAAAAAATACAGAAACTATTTCACAAGGACTAGAGTCCATATTAACACACACAGTTTATAGTTTCATTTCTAACATCAGGCCCTCAGATAGGTAGGTGTTTCTTGACTTCTGAGCACAACAGACTGTTGCTTCGGTGACTGCCACCACAGTTGGCACAGGTAAAGGACTTCGCCTGACAACTCCTGTCACGGTTACTATGATAGCCGGCACATTTCCTGCATTTAGTTGGATTAGAACACTCTAGCAAAATGACCGAAGCCTTGACAATTGCGACATTGCAACGGTTTCTCGATCGGCAACGTAACTCGAAATAGGCCATATTCAATCTTGATTCCGTGTTTAACAGCACGATTTAATTCATCTTTCGATATGAATTTAGCTGGACTACGGATGTGTTACCGAATCTGGTTGTACTGTTCAAACTGCTAACAAGAATAGGTATTTGTGAAACGTCATAGTCTTGGTCCATCCTTATAATACCGGCATACTTGTGCCTCACTACCTTCGCTCGAATATTTAGCGTGTTCCGTATTGCAGCAACAGCAACAGCCGCTGATTGTTCTTCAGACATATGCATTATTATCTTATTTTCTTAGCCACAGTATGCTGGACCTTATTGGTACAACCTAGTTTTTCCACAGACTCACGTTGATTAACAGGGTTTCGAGTATTTAAGTTGATCGGAACATTGCTTAACATAACAGGAACAGAAGGTTGCACTTGAGCTGGCACAGACGGCTAGATTACAGGGCCTTGTGGCTGCATTGAGGTTTCCTGCTTTTCAACGAGAAAATTTAACATTCTCACGCACTCGTTTAAGCGAGATGCTACAATAGTGCTTGGTTCATTAGGGAAAGCTGGTACATCAAAAGGATCAACTATAACAAAGAGGGGTAATTCCTCCTTAAGCGCTAAAAAAACACTCAACAGATATTGAAAATCTGCCAAAAATATTGTGCTTAGATGTGAACCCCGGTTCCTTTCAAGAACATCAAAATTCAAGGCACTTTTGCACACATCCTGTGCCTGCTTTATCATATCTTTTGCGAAAAATTTTGATGCAATCTTAATAACTGTATCTTTTTCTTTTGTTATGTTCCGCTGAAGAAAATTCAAAACTGGGCACACATGTATTGAAACCACCATTTTTTTTGGTGGTTTCATTCCTCCCGCCACCACTATTGCAGCGTGATTGCCTATAAATAGCGGCCTACCTAATTATATTTGCACTGATTTATGGTTAAATCAAATGTCTAATTTCTTACTAAAAACAAGTCAGACAAGTTTCACGTAATGTTGCTATAAGCAACCTTCATTTGTTAAGCGATTGCAAAATAAGTTCATAAAAACTTGCCAAACAGCTTTTGTTTAAATCCAGAAAAAAGTTGATTTTTCGTTCAGAATGCAGTTGTTCACGGAACGTTCACAGTTGCTCATAAAAAACGTATTTTGCTGGCCAAGACTGATTAATGAGGGACTGAAAGGACCGAATGTCAATTGGGCCAGCTCCCAAAGATTTTAACAATAGAATCGCCTCGGCTGCGCCAATATGGAGTTACAATTGCTCCTAGCTTGCAGGCTCGTTTTTCAGTATACATTTCAACGATTCCTTAAAAAGACCTTGGCTTCTTTAAAATAATCAAAAAACGAAATGGCTGACGGCAGAATCTTTGTTGTATCGCTGACTAATAAGATTAATATATATGCATAACGCCAATTCTGGGTATGGTTTAGTACGAAGTTCATTATTTAGCATTCAGAACAATATGGGCTCTGCTGACAATTGATGCCTCGACCAAAAAAATTAGCGAAGCAATTTTCAAAGACAATTCCCATCTCTTCCAAGATATTTCTTAAAGTAAAAAGCAGTGCTTTAGCCGATGTTGATATCTCACATTTTAATATTTCATACTCAAAAGTATTCGCTACGCAATTTTCAATGGCGATTCCCCCCTCTGCCAGAATATCTCTTAATGCAACCAGTGCTTCAGTCAATGTTGATGTGACACATTTTAAATATAGAAATTTTTCAACTACTTCACACAATTTTTTATGGTGATTTTCTAATCTCCCAGAATATCTGTTAATAAAACTAGCAGTGGTTCAGTCGGTGCTTATCTGACACATTTTGTGTTACATCTTTCAACTTTCAAGGTAGCAATCTTTCAACTACGTCACGCTCAAGCACAAACCAGACCGCAAATATACATTGATCGTTTCCCGAAATGTCAATCGTTGTGTCTATCAATATAGCAAACTTTACAGCTTGCTTTATTTTTGGTATTATTGCTTCTTTCATCAAATTCTGATTAATTGTAAATATTTTAGTGACAGTGTTAGTTCTGGGCAATGTAACAAACCTTCCTCTTCTCGCTACTTCACTTTTCTTTCCTTTTCATCCTTAAAGTAAGTTTTGTACCGGACTTGACGATTAGATACATATGCATCAAAGAACCTAAAAACATTGAGCCTCCAAAACAAATTTAGAGTTCGTCCCTTTATTCATGGCTGCTAAACAAGACAAAAAAAAAATCAACATACGGTTAACTTTTAAATAACCAGTTACAAAAGAGCAAGCAAAAGGGAATTGCTATTTTTGAAGTTGTAAAACTAATAGGTTAACAAGATGTTGTTTTTCAAGCCATTGCAGAAAAGCTTTTCACATTCAACGACAAATCCATAAATCATGGCAATTTTTCGAACTAATTATTTTACTCAGTAAATGTGACTTCACACTAAGAGATCTTTTAAATTTGATTACTCGCAAGAGTGAAGATTCCTATCTGAGAAGAAAGCATAAGAAAAAATGTGGAAAGATGAGTGAAGTAGTTGAAAAGGAGGGTTTGTTACAATGCTCATTAACAACAATAGGCTCCCTCTAAATTTGTTTTCAAGCCGCCTGAGACCAACACAGCTACACACGCTCCTCCTCCATCCCAATTCTTTTAAAGCCTCCCTCTTTACATCCTCCCAAGAAGTTCCCATTTCTCTTAAATCTTTCCTTGTGACATCCTCCCACCCCAGCCGAGGACAACCTTCTTTTTGTTTAGCCCTAAACAGTTGACCGACAAGGACAATCTTTGGCAATCTATCATTCTAAATCCACGGAACTTGTCCTAGCCATTTTAACCTTTCTCTCATTATAGCCCTGGAAAGCGGGATCGAACCACACTTTTCGTACAGCCTACTATTTGAGACACGGTCAGTCAATCGAGTACCCCCCCCCCAATGTTAAATATTCTTCCGTCTTATGAAGCACCCACACTTCACAACCACATTTAAACACTGTAATTACTGTAGATTCAAATATTCGAATCTTGGTTCACAGCCTTATTTCCCTATTCTTCTAAACTGCATTGTTGTTCTTCTCTCGAAGCTTTATCCGCACCATCTCTAAGTCTAAGAAGTATCATCATACTAAGTAATTTTCTACCAAGAGACACCAGGCTAATATCTCTATTATACCAAATTCACTTTTATCACCTTTCTTAGAAAGGGGTTTAATCAAAGTTGTCAAAAATTAGAGTTTCCCTATATTGCTATAATATCGTCTGGCTGCATCTTCCAGAATTTTGGCAATTTTATCCATGAGCTCCAGTTCATACTTCCTATGTTCGTATTTTAATCTCCACTTTCTTCACTCTCCTCTCATTTTCATATTATCTATCACTCAAATATTTCATGTTCAAACTTCTCCTCCTCTCTATTAAACAAAAAGAGTTCTCAGTAATATTCCTAGCTACGTTACTAATTTTCTTTCCTAAGATACTATCAGCGAATTGACAAAGTATTATCCTAAAATTTGTCCATCCATCTTTAACCCTGTAAAATTTTAAGATCACCGGTTTATTATTAAATTCTTCCTGGAAAGTTTCCCTCAAATTCTCAACCTGGAGTCTACCAACGTCATAGCTTCCCAAAGGTAGTTACCCTTCCTAAACTTCAGCTTTAAATTAACCCCAGACAGTATTTGATGGCAATTTTTACTTTGAACATATATAACGGCACTCATATATACCTTGTATCTTGTATCAATCCTGACAGTCTCTGGTATACAATAACATAATCAATAAGATTATCTGTTTTTCCATCATTTGAATATCATGTTAACTTATGCGCCAGTTAAGAGTCTGGTTCAGATGAATTTTTGTTTTTGGTATTTATCATTAGCTAGATGATGAAATACATTGTTTTGCCGAAATAATGATCGGCCGTGTAATGAAGACAACTGGGCCTTATTTTCCACAAATAAACTTACATTAATTCAACTAAAAAAGGTGAAAATACAAACAGACGTAGATATTCCACAAGTGACACTACATAAGTGGATACCATGTGGTTTCTAAGGCAGGCGCAGGCGCGATCATGTGCCTGGGTCAGGATATTTAAGCCCCGAAACCCGTATTGGCAAGTGAGTTTTCCTCCTAGGAGCCCTGATATGTAGTGATTACTTTGGGAATATTAAATTTTGTACACTTAAGGTGCTTTGGCTCGGTTTAAAATTTGTTTTAAATATAAAGAAAGAAAAACGAGCTAAAATGGGGTTTTCAAAGGCCAAATGAAAATATTGAAAAAAACCCAACAAAGCGAATATTTCGAGAGGACAAACGCCTCTCTTCTTCATCGCGAAACGAAATCATGTATCCAAGGAAAGTGCTGATGAAAAAAACAACACAAAGCAAACGCGGAAAGTCAATATGAAAAGAACCAAAAAAACAAAGACCAAAAACTTAAAAGATGAATAAAATTCAATAAATGCCAAAAAATTATAAGAATTAAAACAAAATACCTAACAACCATAAAATTGAGTTATTCACCAATATCCGCGATTTTCACAAAATCCAGAACGAGAAATATTATGTACGCTTTCTTATGCTGATTTTCATCAAATTAAGGCTGTTGCTGAAAATTCTTTTCAGCATGAGTTTAGGATTTCTAGACAAAGACTTTCTGAGAAATTACACCGTTTAAAATTGGACAAACTCTCTAATAATCCACCTTTTGTCCCAAAAGCTTATCTTGGTCCTGCTGTGATAAATCTCAGCTCCAAGCCCTTTACAACAGAGCAAAATCAGGTTCTGTCGAAAGGATTGAAATTTTCGATAGCCCCTTCGAAAATACCTTATAGTGAAATTATCGCGAATACAGAGGTGGCATTTCATGACTCTTGTGCGGAGATCGGAGAGATTGCTGAGGTTAGAGTACATATTGTTGAAACCTTGTTGGATTTATTTTCTGTTAATAGTCAAAATTTGAAAATTTTTAGTAAAAATGAGCACTTGGTCTTACACACACTACATAAAGATAATTCCAGGATTATTACGAAAGCCGATAAACGCAATACTGTTGTTGTATTAGATTCAGATGATTACGACAAAAAAGTTAGAGAAATTTTAAATGATTTTACAAATATGAAAAATTAGCTACCGATCCCACAGAAAAATTTGTCCAGGAAGTCCGAAAAGAGCTTTCTTATCTAAAAGGAAAAGAAAAATCACAGATCAATTGTACAAAAGGTTTTACCCACGCGGGTGCCCGTCCCCTTGCTTTTATGGTCTTCCTAAAGTTCATAAGCCCAGTAATCCACTTCGACCCATTGTTTCTTTTTTTAATTCTCCTACAGTAAAAATAGGGAAATTCTTATCAGTTTTATTTCGCCCACTAATTCAGGCTCAAAAATCCTATGCTAAAAATTCCGCGGATTTCTTTTCCAAGGTAAAGCAAGTTTCGGTTAAACCAAATACAAAATTGGTAGTTTTGATGTAGATTCAATGTATACCAATTGTGATCCTCAAAAGGCCGAACTGATTTTCGAGCATAAACTTAATTCTAACCCATCTATATCAGAAAATCTACTCTTTCGATTCAGACATTTCTTTCACTTACAGCCCTTTGTAGCAGAACTTCTTTTTACTTACATTATAGAGGCATTTCTTATAGACAGAAATATGGGCTTTCCATGGGTGCCCCCCTTTCTCCAATACAGGCTGATATCTTCATGGAAGACCTTGAAGAAAGGGCTATTTTGCAAAGTCTTTGTAGACCTGAATTTTGGGTTCGTTTTAAAGATGATATTTTTGTTTGTGGGAGCATGGTGACGAGTCTCTGGGTTCTTTTCTTCACTTGCTCAACTTCTTGGATCCAAAACTTAAATTTACTCAGGAATCAGAGATAGAAAGGCGTCTTCCTTTCTTAGAGGTTTTTGTGCATCGAAATGATACATATTTCGAGTTTAGTGTCTATTGAAAACCCACACATAATGACCGTTACTTAAATTATTCCTCTAATCATTCTCCTGCTGTGAAAAGAGAAGTTGTCACTTCTCTAGTTGATAGAGCATTGAAAGTTTGTTCAAGACACTTCTTGGATTTAGAGCTCAACCACCTTAGAGATATTTTATTTGGGAATGGTTATCCAATTATTTAATAAATTCTGTAATTGCAAAATGCATTAAAAGATTATCAGACAGTTACACAGAAAACACAAATCAAAGGGAAAATTCAGTTTATCTTGGTCTCCCATACGTTATAGGGGTTTCAGACCACATTTCAAAAAATCTAAGAAAAAATAACATGTACACTTATTATTGACCCAGAAAAACTTTCAGTTCCCAAATTTATCAAGGTAAACACCCTATCCCGATATTTGAAAACTCCGGTGTCTACAGAATCCCTTGTTCGTTTGGTCTTTGGTATATCGGAAGAACTGATCAGCGACTAACGGATAGATTAACTCAGCACTCTAGTTCAATTAATAATACACTTAAAAAGCGAAAAAAAAACAGAAAATTTTGACTCCAGACCATACTATTTTGTTTAATCAAGCTAGCCTAATTTCGCATGACAAAGGTATTGTCCAGCACTACAGAGAAGCTGTTGAAATTTATAAATACCAACATTTAGGTCTAGCTTTAAACAGAGATTCCGGCGATTTAAGAATAAACGAGTCATATTTCGTTTTTCTCAAAAGAGAAGCCGATACTTTAGTGATTCCTGAAATAAACCTTGAACCACTTTCCCAGTCATATAATCAAACACGTGAACAACCCCTTAGGTCTCAAAAGGTGTCTGCAAGAAATGCAATAATTAAAATTCGAAATCAGATGACATAGTTCGCCAACTTATTTAATTGCTGGTTCGTTTTGTTTTTGAGTGAATGAATTGTTTTCTTTTGTTTTATTTCTCAGTTGTTCGCTAGTATCTGTCGATGGCAGTTCATAATTTTTTGGATTTTGTTCAGATCGCGGATATTGGCGAATAACTCAGTTTTTTGATTGTTAGGTATTTGGTTTTAATTCTTATACTTTTTTGGCTTTTATTGAATTTTATTCATCTTTTAAGTTTTTGTTTTTTTCTTTGGTTTTTTGGTTCTTTTCACATTGACTTTCCGCGTTTGTTTTTTGTTGTTTTTTTCTTCGGCATTTTCCTTGGATGTGTTATTTCGTTTCGCGCTGAAAAAGAGAGGCATTTATCCTCTCGAAATATTCGCTTTGTTGTGTTTTTTCAGTATTTTCATTTGGCCTTTAAAAACCCTATTTTTGATCGTTTTTCTTTCTTTATGTTATTTCAGGCCAATGTGTTTAAAAAATTATCTTTGTTTTAAATTTTGGTTTACATTAAATTTTGCAAACTTAAGGCGCTTTGGCTTGTTTTTTTTTTTCTAAATGACAGTCTCTATTTGGCAGATTCTGCAAATCTGTACCGCCAATCTGAAAATTTTATTTCAATGGAGACTTCTTTTCCGGCTCCGTATTGGCAGTTTGCAGATGCTGCAACCTTTGACGTTTCTTTTTCTGCAAGATGGCAGAATGGCAAAATCTGCCAAATGGAGACTGGCTTTTACATTTATTAATGTTGAATTTGCTCTATTTGGACATGATTTTTGACTATTTGTTTGGATTTACTGTTTTTTCCAAGGTGATTGGATGGATGATTAAGGTCTAGACCTTGTTCAAGTGCTCATTTATCTCAGTTACTAAATTAGGATGACAGTTTTTTCTTTCTTTTCTTTTTTTTTTGACCAAGTAATTACCTGTAGCACACTATAGACTAAACTCTTACGTTTATTTTCTTGCCGCAACCCTGTGCAGTACTTCCAAATCATCAATATTTGTCTGATTCATTGAAGGAAAAGTAAATAGGCTAAGATATACAGAGCTAGTAATAGTTTTGAAAGACGAACATTGCGTAGAAGTTGCCTGATTTCAGTAACTTTAGAAATTACAGTACTCTTCTTTCGCCTATACTGGTAGGTGATATTGAAGTATAATTTTTTTTTTTCTCAACTTAGCCTATTCGTTTCTTTCTCAACTAAAGAACAAGAGATTCTAGAACAAAAAGACATCGTTAGGTTACTAGTTTCAAAGAGTAGGTTTTGAAATTCAACCTGCTATTGTTCTCACTTTGGTAAAACTAAATTTCACCAGCTTGATAACATAGGCCTAGCAACCCATTTTAATAAACAAGTGTTTCAGCACAAGATTCAACATAGGCCTAATGAAATATATTACCAGGGTTAAGCCACATCTAGTACAATCAGAGGTAAGTTTTTGGCAGTTTATATTATTGACACACCACTTGGTGCCTGTTTTACCCTATGCTCTTTCCAAATATTAGGCCTA
>JAQQPU010021765.1:4343-14472 GCA_029168905.1 Artemia sp. Kazakhstan ARC1039 | reverse complement strand
TTGCACGGTGGTTGAGTTGCACGGGGGTTCAATTACACGGGGTTGAGTTAAATGGGGTTCAGTTGCATGGTGGTTCAGCTGCATGGTGGTTCAATTACAGTGGTTTAGTTGCTTGGGGTTCAGTTATACGGTGGTCCAGTTGCAATGGAACCTTTCATTACAGATGGAAACGATATAGGGAATGCTTTTGATAACACGAACGAATAATATTAGAATGTCTTACCCAAAAATTATGAACACTGAAACTACAAAAGTATATTAACGTGACTAAAAATAAAGGTTTTGTGTGTTTAAGCGTCTTATTTTATAGAAGAGGAAAATAAATAGTGAAAATTTAACATTTTATAGCTATTATGAAAGTATTTTAATTTCAGGAAAAGAAATGAAAAAAAAAGATAAATAAATACAAGTATATAACATTTTATGAAAATTCAAGTTATTTACCGAAAGCTATTAGCTTAAATTTAAAAGAAAAAAATAAATACACAAAAGTGCAAGTTTGTAGCATTTATGAAACTTGTGAATTACCAACCGCAAGCTAAAGTTATTTTTTTCATGTTTGCATTTTGTTGTCTTTTACCGTGGCTCATGTGACTTATGTGTTAAAATAACAATAACAATAACAACAACAATAACAAAACAACCTCGTTTTGTTCTGCTGATCCTCCCTTTGAAAACAGCTTAACAAATGGTTTTTGACAATTGTCTCAGACATCTGTTGGTGTGACAGTGACGATATCGGATATTTATGTGAACGTTCTACGTAAGATGAAATTAAAATGCGAAGCTGATAGAAGATAAGTAAAAGGCTGGACACATAAAGCTTTTTACGGCGCCGATTTGCAAAGAAAACGGGGCCGATTTGAGCTTAAAAATTTTTCTAGTTTTTGGTACTGATTTACAAGAACAGTGCCAAATTTCATCGTGATTCTAAAAAAAAAAAAAAAAAAAAAAAAAAAAAAAAAAAAAAAAAAAAAAAACTTCAATCGTTTCACTCTCTTCAGCAGAAAAATCAAAGAACTAAAGAATAATAATAATTAAACATTCAGTAATCTAAAGTACTTCATATTTTAATAATGAAAGAACTTAAAATTTAGTTAAATTTTCAAATGCCATACAAAATTAAAAAGAATAAAAATTTTAATCATAAAGGAACTCCATAATAATAATAATGATAAAAGAGCTAAATAATAAGTTAACATCAATCATGCAACTATTGATTACCTGCACTTGACTATTGTTGTCAATGATGTTTAGTTTTGAATATCTCGCGCAAAGGGCATTATTTTTGTACCATTATCGTTTCCCTACTGAGCTGGTGAATTCGGTTCCTGAAAAAAGCTACGTGTGTCGGGCCCTTAAGGAAAGTTTAAAAGAATCCTGAAAAGAGAGGGTTGAACATCACGTTTCCACGGATTCAAAACGAAAGCAACTTTAGAAAGTTTCAGCAATCTTCAGCTTTGCGGTTTGCGAAAGTCAGTTTTATCACTGAAGACAGCCTCCTTTGAGTTCTGATTGTATGTCTGTGTTGCACAACTTTTGCCAAAATGATGTAAACGGCCCAGTGTTTTTTTTTGCTTTGACAGCAGGACGCTGGGCTCCAGGAAATGATACCGCCAGTATCTGTTACTGGGAACCTCTTTGTGAGTCTTCCAGGTGAGCAGTCTTTTGTTTATGGAAAAATGTGATACAAATTAAATGTTTTATAGGAGTTGCTCAAATCTGTCACAGTTGATCTGTCTTCATTGGAGCAAGAATTTGACAGTATGGAAGCACCGGCTCGCTTGTTGCCAGTTGTTCAAACACAGCTGGATCAGGTGGCTGATTTTATCGCTCGACTGCAGCAGTGCCAAAACCATCTTGAGGAGACTCGCCGCGCAAGTGAGAAACTCACCAAACAGGGGAGAGATATTCAGTCAAGTACAGATCAGATTGCGAATATGGAGAAGCAAATACTCAAGCTAGAAGAGAGATCGAAAGCTCGTAATGATGAATTGGATAGAGTTTTTGGGAAATTGGAAAGTTTCTATGGGTTGTTAGATCAGGTTTTGATCAATATTGAAGACGCATCCAATGAAGAGGTGAAGTTTAAAGCTGTTTCGGCGGATGTGAATGTGATCAGGCAGCAACAAGCTGAGTTCAAGGTATGAACTGATTTTTTTTTATTTAATAATTTTCCATTGTTTTTTTTTCTCCTTTTTCTTTTTTGATGTACCGCAATGAAAAGATAAAAAAAGTGGGGAATTGCAAATGGAAAAGTGGAAAAGATAACAAAAGTGGGATTTAGGGCGTTGACTGGGTTTTTGGGCGTTGACATTCTGGATTTTTTCGTCGTTTCTTAGCCTCCAAAGAGAATGGGGGGGGGGGCATAAAATTATTACTTGTAAGGGATAATATCCAATTTTGAGGGATTGGTGGGGCTTTGAAGTCCCAGATCGCAAACCGTATAAATCTTTCAAGCGTTTAGTTTTTCTGCTCACTGAAGCATCGATGGGATCCTCTTGAGGAAGAAATGTTGATAAACTTAGGAACCGAATGACAAATCATTCAACCAGGATATTTGACAAGGAGTGCTAATTACTATTTATATATCGGGAATATATCGAGGGGTGATGCGCTGTTTTTTTCTATTTTATGCTTTTTTCCCTGTTTTTTTTTTTATTCTTTTCCTCTTTCCTTTCATGTATCGCAATGAATAGATAACAATACGTGTGAAATTTTCAGCTTGTAAAAAAAAAAAAAAAAAGAAAAGACAGATCCTCTAAAATTTCCCCAATTTAAGTTAATCGACTGGAAACGCCCGTAGAAGAATATAAAGTACATTTTGCATATGTATATCTTATATCTTTATATCTTATAACTATACCAGATAATTTAAAATTTATTCCAGCTCCCTCTCCCTCTTTTCTTCGTCATGAAGTAAGTTATTTCAATCTCTTCCAGGATCATCTTTCTCCTATAATGGAATGGTTGGCCAAAAACGGGAAGAAAATTAGGGACGTCTATAAAAATAAAATAATAGAGAAATCTGAAAAAAATTTAAAACTAGAAAAATAATTGAAAAATTAAAACTATAAAAAGATAATTTAAAAATTTACTTCTTCTAATTAAAAATTTTACTGTTCTTTTATTCTTCTTCTTCTTTTCTATCATGTATTGCAATGGATAACAAAACGTCGGAAATTTTCCACTAATAATAAGTAATAAGCTAGTAATAAATCAGAAATAAAGGCAATTTCTCTAAGATTTCGCCCAATTTAAGTTAATCGATTGGTAACGGCCGTAAAAGAATATAAAATACGTTATGCATATGTATATGTATGTTATATGTGATGTAATGTACGATATATGTGATATAATGATCACATATACTTTGCTTTCTTACATTGATGATAAATTGAGAAAGGTTGAAAAAAGATTTTTTTTTTCAAATTTTGAATTGCAAATGAATTCGTTCCATGGTTTTATCAACGTAAAAAAATAATAACTTGTGTATGTGGTATTGATAGCCAACGATTCGTATCTTGAAAATACAGCTGATTTTTGGTATGAATTCTCCTCTTTTTTTATATATTATTTCCAATCTTTTTTCATATATTGTTTCATATCTTTTTTTCATATATAGGTCCTCTTTTTTACATTAAAATTGTCTCAGCAAAATACGATTAGAGAAGGAGGCAATCGATTTGCCCGACCAATATCTCAGGTGAAATCAAAACAGCCTTACCTTAAAAATACGGTAAAATTTATGGTGATCGTGAAGCTTAGTTTACTATTTTAAAAAATAGTAAGTTCAAAAAAAAAATATAATAAAAAAACTTAAAAATTGGTGAAACTACGGTAAAAATCAAAGGTCTCGGAAATTATTTGATTTTTGATTTCCTGTGAAACACGTGATTTTGCGACTAGTCTAGACTAGAGACTAATCTAGTCTAGAAGCTATGGCATTACTTAGACTTTTCCCTAGAGTATAATCTAAACTTGCTTAAATATAGTAAAACTTCGTTATTTTCATGAAACCCTTTTAACATTTTTTTTTTCAGTAATACCATGTTTGTCAGTTTACCGGTTTTTGTTGTTATAGTAATAAGAAATAAAAATTGCAAATTAAATATGATTCCTGTCTAGTTGCAGTTTATTGCAAAAGATTACCTTTTTTTTCTTTTCTTTTTTTTAGCCCAGAGGAGGGCTTGCTGGAATATTTGTTTTCTCTTTTCATTGCGCTTCTTTTCCACTAAAGGACACCCATAGACGGTCAATCATTTTGATCAAAAGCTTTCGTCAATCAATTGATTAAAGCATGATTGACCGTCTAGGAACTGATTGATTCATTCACACTTTCTATCAATCACCATCAACGCTTGGCTCAAGTGTCAAACAAGGTCCTAGACGGTCAATCATGCTTTAATCAATTGATTGACGGAACCTTTTGATCAGAATGACCGTCTAGGGTGTCCTTAACTGAAAATTTGCCCTTGTTTTTTGGTTTCTTGAATTTTTTTTTTGTGTTTTATCAAAAAGTATGAAGCAAATTCCAAAATATAATCCTATCAATAGATAAGTCTATAACTCTTAATGATGGCTAACTTCTTACGTTGAAACATTCAAGCCGCTTGACTGCCGAAATTAAAATATCAAAAACTTATACAAAATATATTAATCTTAAATTGGTTGAAAACCTTTATTTACCTGATTTTATGAATGATTTTCTCTTTACAACTTTAAATGAAATTTTAGGAATTCTGTGAGAAGCAGAGAAACTCATTGGAAGAAGCCGTCTTGGAAGCCAACAAAACTGGCCAGGGACTAGTTCAATCTGCAGCACCAGGCGTAACCACAACTAACCTGGAAGGTGATCTAGAGAATATGAACGACAAATGGAACACACTAAAGGCCAAGGTAAAAACATGTTTCTTCAGTGGTGTCAATTAGAGGGGGCATTCATTTCCTAGATTTTTATGCCCCCCTCCCCTAGATTTTGAAAAACACCTTTTTTTGGATTATTTTCATTGAAAAGTGCTCTTTTGGTAAAATTGAAAAAGAAAACTACAAAATTGCCCTTTCCAGCCAGATTTTCAAAGATTCATTTTATCCCCCTTCCCCCACATGTTTCTGTGATTTGACGGCATTATGTTTCGAAACATTAAAGTGTTCCGGTTTTACTATAAATAAAAACTTGGTCAATTTCAATAAAGACCCAAATAAGGGATTAAATTGATTAAACATTAATTAAGAAGGAAAAATCATTTGGCACACTCCAAAAACGATTCCTCTCTTACAAAGTATTTGATACTGCATGAGTTAATGTCTCAATTTTTCTTTTATATCTTATCCTTTCACTCTCCTTCTTTGACTCCACCTCTTCTCAATTCTTTCCTTTCTAATTCTTTATCCCTCTCTTATGTTATCAGCTTTTCATTTCATAGTGGGATATAAATTTGTTTACCAATATCAGGTGTGACTCGCACAAGCAATGCTTTGAGTCGAAATGTTATGTTAATTGTTTCGTTTGTTCATTTATTTAAAAATAAAAGGTTGATTGATTGATTGCTTGATGCGTTATGGGACTTTGTTCATTATAATGCAGGATTCTCTGATTTTTAAGCAATTGTCCTTTCCAGTTGTTCGAACGAGAGAGAAAATTGGACGTGGGTCTCCTCCAATCTGGTAAGTTCAGGGAAGCCTTAGACAGTCTTGCCAAATGGCTATCTGACACTGAAGAAATGGTCACGAATCAAAAACCCCCATCAGCCGATTACAAGGTTGTCAAAGCACAGCTTCAAGAGCAGAAATTCTTAAAGAAACTTTTATTCGATCGGCAACACAGCATGTCAACTCTTTTGGATATGGGTCACGACCTAGCCTCGAAACTTGAGCCAAAAGAGAAAAAAGATTTAGAAGAGATGATGCAAGAACTAGTTGCCAGGTTTGACGTTTTGAGCCAGATGGCTGATGAAAGAATGCAGGCCCTAAACACTGCTATGAGTGTGGCTAAGCAATTCTTGGTAAGTTTTTTTGTTTTGTTTTTTTTTCAGGTTTTTTATATTTAGTGGACACTATGCTATGTCAGGTCTTTTGGATGTGAATCAGAACTTGGCCTCGACAGAACTAAAAAGAAAAAAAAAATGGAAGAAAAGTGGCAAGAGTTTGTAGCTAGGTTTAATCTTTTAGTCAGTTGATAGTAGGATCCAGATGAGTAAATCCAAATCGAATGAAGAGGGCGCCCTCCTCATGCAACGATGAAAGGGCAACTGAATGAAAACACCAGACATTGAATGGCTATTCAATTGCCCCTTTTTATAGGATTGGTTTTATTTTTATTTGTCTTAAGGACTTTTATCTATATTTTTTATTCATTAAAATAACCCCCTAGTGTTGCCTTGTAATGCCTTTTGAACATCCCTCTAACCATGCCCTAAAGTATGAACCTAATACGCTTAGTATTGCTAATACGCCCTTCTGACAACCAGGATGCACATTTTGCTGCTCTGAAGGCGGTTGAGCGGAGGTCTCGACAGTACACAAAATCCTGATCCCCCCCCCCGCCTTCGTGATAAATTTTTTTATTCAAAATTTCACGTGTATTCGCACGAAGGAAGCTTAAAATTCCAATAACTTAGTATCTTTTTTCGAGTCTTCCTCTTGGCGTATTTTATACTAATCAAAATATTATCTGAATGCGACGCCGTATGGCGTATGGCGTCATACGTATTTTACAACGTATGGCGTCATTACAATACTCTCATGTATCTTTTTGTTCTTTAAATACATACGAATATGACGTCAATCACATGAAAATGTTATTTTAAAATTAAGGCTGTAAAGTATAGCCAGCCTCAGGGTTCACATCCTGCCCCTGACCTACCATAATATTGCCAAGCCCCATCGGTTGGGCCTGTGCCCTACGTTGGGAATCCCGGAGCTAGGGCATGCGACACATTTAGTGAATACTGAAATGTTCGTTGACATGCCACCAACTACATTGTATTAAAGTAACCATATTAAGTCCTCTATAGGCGAGCATTTTTTGTAGTTAATATCTTAGTTGGAATTTCTTATTGTAGATTTCTTACCATAAAAAAATATCGAAAAAAAAATTACTTAAACCCTCTAGTGGCAATTTTTTCCCTTATATTTTGAAAAATATCTTTTTTGTGTCTCATTTGAAAAAAAAATATGAAAAAGTTCCTCCCCTAGATTAAAAAAAACTTTTTTGTCTCTATTTTTAAAAAAATTAAAAAGCCCTCCCCCTCCCCCTCCTCCTATAGTTTGAAAGTAGACATCTAACTAAAAATCGGGGGAGAGGGTGGAGCTAAATCAAAAGACTCTGTGTGCATCCATCAATATTTAGGAGGATTGCGCTGAATCTTTCAGCTAGAGCAAGAGATGGAGAGGAAGGAGTAGAAGGCTTCAAATTATGTGCTACGGGAGGGGGTTAAATGGTTAACTGAAACTTTTTGTTTGGAAAAAGTGGCAAGTGTCACAAAATTCACTATTGAGAAACAAGAAACATATTTCTTTTCCTTTTTGAAGCTTATCTGACTGACTCCAAACTTTCGTATTAGATTCACCATTTTAAGTCGTTCGTTGACTTCTAACATTTTCATAGCTTCAGTGTTTTGTTATACGTTTCTTACTATAAGATAAAAGCGACTTAAAAATAACTTCACCCCCCTCCCCCCTCTTCCCTTTTTCATGTCTTGAACTAGACTATTTAATATCTCTTCTAGGATCAACTATCTCCTATAATGGAACTGTTGGACAAAAATGGAAGAAAATCATGGATATTGATAAAAATAATATAATAAAAAAAATGTAACAAATCAAAACTGTAAAAATGATTAAATAATTAAAACTAAAAAAAAAAATTAAAAAACTTACTTTATCCCCCTCTGTCCCTTTTCTGCGTCATGAAGTATGTTTTTTCAATCTCTTCCAGGATCAACTATCTCCTATAATGGAATGGTTGGACAAAAATGAGAAGAAAATCAGGGATATGGAAGTAGTGCCTACTGATGAGGACAAAATTCAAACACGAATTGAGGAACATGATCTATTGCATGAAGAGATCGTGGCCAAAAGACCAGGCTTCGAGACCCTTTCAGATACTGCTTCCGCTCTTATGATTCTTGTTGGTGACAAAGAGGCCTCTGGTTTGGCGGATAAAGTGGCGGATATCACTGACCGCTATGCGGGTTAGTATGTTTTAGTATTAAAAACGCGAGAGTATAGAAAAAAAAAATTGCACATCTGGTGTCAATATATGTCTAAACAATGTAGTATATTCTTATACTGAAATATTCTTATACCCTTATGCACTTACACTGGTATATTCTTATACTCTGAAAGGGGTATCATACTTTATATAATACTGGTTTTTTAATTACCTTCTCAATTTATACGCATGGCTTTTCTTATGTGTGATTATTAAGTTTCCTATGCATAATTTTTTTTGGACAGATTTACTTTTTGTACGGTAGCTGAACGTATTTTCGTAAGTAGATGAAAAAAATCATTCGTAAGGTTAATCATAAGAAAAAAAATCCTTTCTTTGCTTTTTTATTATGAAAAGAATCGATGATTTTTAGGTGGGTTTGTTGACTCATAATTTTTGTTGTTTTTACCTCTATCGCACTTGTCTTTTGTATTCCGTAACTTATAACTGTTTTAAGAGTTAATAGCCCAGGTTCGTTGTCTAGATTTCTTTATTTTTTGTCCTTTTTGAGTTTAGATGTGGCAATGGTTTTCTTGTAGTATATTATATATATTCAAGGATTTACACACCATCTTTTAACCTTAAACAAGCCAGCTTAAAAGAAACATATTCAAATTAGCATTAATATAGAAAGGATTCTTAGTTCGAAAGCTGGTGTAAAATAAAATACAGCCGTTTTTAGCTTGAAAAACGCTACTGATGCCCAAACCCCGGGTCGGATTTATAGTTTTGACGCTCCTAGGCCGAAGCGTTTTCGCCGCGTAGTTTTTGCGATATTTGTGGGTTAATCCCCGAAAATTCAGGGATAGTGAAAGCAATGAACAGAGTTTAACGAACTCTCAGTTGCCATTCTTGGGAGACATCTGACAGTTTATAAGTGGCCACGGAGTTCCTGCGTTGTTTTAAAATCACTTTTCTGTGAATAGGCAGTGTCACGGTGGAGTGCGCGGTGGAGTACATCAAGCCCTTTGACGATAAATCACATCAGTCCAGTTTTTTCTTAGAAAAAAATCACTCAGTGATAATTTATTTCGCCCCTTTGCCCGGGCCTAGTGGGTCTATTGAAAAATCCAGGCCTGCCCAAGCCTGTACATTTGGTTCTGCTTTTCGTGTAAACTACGAATATTTTCAAAATAATTAATCAATTGTTGCAAAAACCCCACTAACGCATGTTTATTTCTGTCTAAAAATGTGTCTTTTTAGCTTCTACCGATCACAAATAAATGTTTTCCATCCATCAAATTTCGCTTAATCTTTTTCAGGTCTTGTTGACGCATCTGACAACATTGGACAACTTTTAGCTGATGCCAAGCAGGGATTGCGTCATTTAGTCCTTTCTTACGAAGATCTTGTCTCGTGGATGGAGGACATTGAAAACCGACTCTCTAGATATAAAGTCTTGTCTGTCTATACAGAGAAACTTGTTGAGCAAATGGAAGAAATCACTGTAAGTTTCGTTACGGTACACTTCCATTATTTCTTTGGAAATTCGCAAAAACTTCGTTAAAAAATAAAAACGCAAAAAAACGTTAGAGAAGAAACGGATATAAGACCAGCGATAAAGGCAATAAACCAAGGAAAATATGTGTAGATGTTTTGGCCGTACAAAAAGTAAGGTGTCTTTAGCGCTCTTGAACACCAAGAAAGGGGAACAGAAAGGTGGTATTAAATAAGTCCAGCTAAAAACCATTGTTCATTTTCAAAAAATTTAAAATGACTAAAATTTAAAATAAAACTAGATAAATATAAAAAAATATTACCCACGAAATACGTATGTAGTGACAAAATACAGAATCTGAGTTACTTTGGTCGCATCCAAAACGTCAATCGAAAACCGCCAGCAGCACATCACAACAATCATCACTTGCGAGGGCGCGCTGCTAAACAAAAAAATATATATATATATATATATAT
>JAQQPU010021764.1:4074-14473 GCA_029168905.1 Artemia sp. Kazakhstan ARC1039 | reverse complement strand
CCCCCCCCCCCAAGTACCTTATTTTTTATGCCTACTGGGACTGTTGCACCTTCAAACCTCCGCTTTTTACACTAAAGCTCAGCCACTGTATCACCATGTTCGATAGTCGAAGATACCGTATTCAGCTAAAACCTACTATTTTGGCAAAAAAACTAGGTAAAAAAACTCCTAAATTCTCCTAATCCCTTCCTGCTCCTAAAAAAAATAATACAAATGAAGTGAGTATCATACATAAAATATTAGCAAAACGAATGAGTTTTGGAAGTTTTGAGAGTTCAGGGTGCAAAAATGGTTTTGAAAGTTAATGGTACGAGGACTATGTTGCTTAAACTAGGAGTGAATAAAGGTAAAAAGGCGGTCTTAGGTAACGAGAAAATCGATCACGTGGGAAATTTCACTTACCTGGGTCGCATTATTAGTGAAGATGGTGGATACAGTAAAGATATAAAAAAGTATAATAGCCAAACGCCCTAAAACTATATACCCTAACTGGAATATACCACCCAATTTGACGATTGAATCTGGTATATTCTGGAAATGGGTCCTGATTAACAGAGCTTGTGACTTCAAACTATACTAAGGATTTAATTCGGATAGTATCCCCGCAGACTGGAGAGACATCACATGGGAGTCTGTAGAGACAGAATTTGAATCTCATCTACAAACACCAGGTGACGAAGAAGATGTATAAAATGGTATCTCATCTCTGATTAAAGCAGGTTTTTTCTAAGGGTATAAGAAATTGAAAATTTATTTGTCCTACCACATATTTATATATAAATAGATAAACAAACGCAGGGTGTTTCTTTTCAGTTGAAATATTTTTGGAAGAATAGAAAGCTAAGTCTGAAAACCAAACACAAAATATTGGAAATATTGGAATATGGTTTTGAAACTTGGGTGCCTTCAAAGGTTGAGGAAACTTTATTAAGTATTTTCCAAAGGAGTTGTCTAAGGATTTTAGGCACTTGTTTGACTGGCTGTATATCAAAAAGGAATCTGTACAAAAAAGGTGGTTCAATCTTGCTTTCTGAAGGGGGAGCAAAGAAAGAAAGATCAAGATAGCTAGGCTAATAGATTGCTAAACATTGTGCTTTTCGGCCATCCATTTGAGGCCAAATAAAAAACCGGTCGTCCCTGAATGGGGTGGTATGAGGTCGTAATAAATTATTTAAAGAATTGAAACTATATGGAAGGGCGTAAAAAATACGGGAGGGCATAAAAAAGGAAGCCTTGAATAGATGATTGGGGTGGAGAAGCGTGCACTGTTATGTTGGCCTTAAGCGGCTTGGTGCTGCAATGTTAGGAGTAGTGGTTGCATCTTTTTTATTACAAAAAAAGGAAGTTAAAGTTAGAATTCTCGTTCGGATAAACCCTCTTCCAATATCTTACTACTACTGGTTTGATGTGACAACCACTGGAAAAACTAAGATTCTCCGACATATTGAATTTTACGGTATAAAAAAATTTTACGGTATCAAATTTTTTGTACTCTTTATTGAGGGTGTTTTTCACACAATTCTAAAATTATGCAAATTTTCTTAAATGTTAACACTTCAAAGAAAAAAAAACTGATATACTGTCCTAACAGAATTTAGTGGACATAAACACAACGATCCGCCAAAACGACACGCTGTGTGCGTTCCCACCTTAGCTCTCATCAGGTCTTACCAACCATTCATGCAGAAACAGCATACCTTGTGTAATATTTTAAAGTTTATCTGAAAATAATTGGCAACAGTCATGACAAACAGTAAATGACAGTAAATCAGTGAATCAATGAAAATCAGTAAATCAATGACAGTAATTAGTATAATCTGTTCATTATTTTTATGATAATTTTTTCTTCTACAAGTTATATTCATATCTTCTTCAATTACAATTTTTCCTCATTTTTAATAACATTTTTTATATCTTAAAAAGGGCAGTTTTAATCAATATTTAAGCTATACCTCACATTATAAAAGAAAACTTGATCAAAAAAAGAAGAAAAGAAAGACGACCGATGAGGGTTTAAGAACAACAGCCAACTATTTAACATAATGTAGGAAGTTAAGATGATTATAATAATGTTAATATTAACATATCAACATATGTAGTAGCCTACATATTAACAATGACATGTTTACATGTACATATTAACACAGAGTATGGCAGCCTGTATATTTAAAAAATAATTTTTTTCATATATGAAAAAAAGTACCATAAAATAATGTATAAAAAACAAGTTTTATCAACTGAAAGTAAGGAGCAACATTAAAACTTAAAACGAACAGAAATTAATCGTATATGAGGGGGCAGCCATTTCCTCAACCCTCGCTCTTTACGCTAAAGTCTTTAAGTTATTTAAAAATACTCCTCATTCAAATTCAACAGCCCTTGTGCTTGAGCAGTCTTTCATTAAGAATTCTGATAAAATGTCAAACTTTAGCGTAAAGAGCGAGGGTTTGAGGAACGGTTAGCCCGCTCATATACGGAATAATTCGTGTTTGTTATAAGTTTTAATACTGCTCCTGACTCTCAGGTGAATTAATTTGTTTTTATTTAATTTCTGGCCGTTTTCAAATTATGCCAGGAAATCCTCATCCTTGAATAATTTCCCCCAGAAACTTGCCTCCACACGGAAAATTCTCCCCGTGTAAATTCCCCCCCCCCCCCCCAAAAAAAAAATCCCGTACATTTCCCAATAACAAATTCTATATGTGAACAATGGGCAAATTGCGTAGCGTACAGCACTCCATAGGGACAATGGGTGGTCATGCCACTCCCAAAGTCATAGTTATTAGACATTTCAACTAAGCTGAACAAAATAGCTATATAAAAATTTTGATCAGATGTCTTTGGGGAAAAAGGGACCGTGGGAGGGGGGCTAGTTACCATCCATTATGTTTGGTTACTTAAAAAGGGCACTAGAACTTTTGATCCCCGATTAAATGAGTCCCCTTTCAAACTTCTAGGATTACTGGTTCGATTCGATCACTCTTGAAAAAAAAAAAAACAGAAATGAATTCCACATTTTTGTACATAGGAGCTTGAAATCTCTACAGTAGGGTTCTTTGATATGCTGAACCTGGTGGTGTGATTTTCATTAAGATCTCTTGATTTTTTGGGGGTTGTTCCCCCTTTTTCGAAAATGGAGCAAACTTTCTCAGGCTCGTAACTTTTGATGGGTAACATTAAGCTTAATTAATTTTTTTATATTTGGAATCAGCATAAAAGTTGCACCTATTGTTACCAAAATTCTGCTTTTTAGAGTTTCGGTTACTATTCAGAAGAGTCGTTCCTTACTTAGAGTTTCTTACCACATACTGGGCCCTTGCCGAATATACGCTTAAACTAGAAATCAAAGTCAGTAGGATGGATTGTTAACTATATATAGAGTAAGATGAGGAGGGGGAGATGGACTGTTCCCTTTATTGAGAAGGAAGAGATAGAGAATGTTCACTAGGCATTGGCCTCAAGAAGGTTAAAATTCTGAAAATAAATTAAAACTAGAAATAGACAAATAAATTAAATACTTACTCTGACAAGAATAAAGTGAGAATTTTGTCATCATTCAAGCTAGTTCATAAGGACAACGCCAAAAAAGACAAAAATGTCAAGAAGAATACCATGAAATGACAGAAACAATTTCTCTTCGCAAATAATGTTTTTTGAGCCGATTTGCCTTTATACGTTCAAAAAAGGCGCACAAAATGGCGCACGGGCATATAAAACACTAGCTAATTTACGCATTGAAATCAAAGACTCAAAAATCACCCTTTTTGATTTTTTTTTTCCGCTACCATTTTGTCATCTACTTGAAGTAATTGACTTTTTTAGCAATTGACTTTTTTTAGTAATTGATAGTAATTGACTTGAATGTCGTATAAATAAACTTTTGGAAGAGTTTAGCGTTCTCGTGCTTAAAAAGATGGGGGAAATTACAAAACACTTCGTAAATCCTCAATTATTTTTAACAGAAGCAAAAACACAGCAAAAGTATTCTTTAGTACAGCAAATTTAGTTCTGTAAGAAATAAAAGCAAGTTTTTTTTTAAAGGTTTTGCTTCCTTAAAGGGATGTTTCCCAATAAGCGTCACCAGTCACTTTTATCATTCGTAGAAATAGTTACAAAACAGAATTTCCGATATTAAAATTGTCTTGCCGTATTCTCGATGGCACAAAAAAACTTTTTGAGCAAAAACTAACTACTGACAACAGTAAAAAAAAAAACAAAAAGAAAAAACAACCAAGCAGGGTCGTAGTCAGGGGAGGGGTTTGAAGACACCTCCCGAAATGTTTGTTCGACTCGTAACAACGTAATAAAAATGCATAAAAAACATTTTTGATCCGTTTTTTAAGTTTTGCTTGCCCCCACCCCCTCGAAAAAAATCCTGGATAGGGGCTTTTAACCAGGCCACGTTTTTAGTCTCCTTTGAAACTTGTTTCTTGTCAGGTAATTGTTTTTTAATTGCCACAAATTATGATATCAAGCATTGTCTTTTATACTCACCAGAAGAAAAGGCAACTAATACAACTATTGCTAAAATTATATGTATAAAAACACATTTACCTTCTATTAGTAGCCGCAATGCACGTTCAAGCTTTGGTTTCGGTGTCTTATCATTTCTTTCCAGAAGCGTCATAGCTTCTTTGATACAGTCAACTTTCTTCTTCTTATTATCCTTCTTTTTAAGACGACTGGCGATTTCCTTTAGTTTCACTTGTATTAACTCCATTTCTTCATCATCTGAATCAGACGTACTACTTGAGTCCCACAGCCGATTACACTTATTGGTTTCAACGAGCGGCTTAGGTAGGGATGCAGAGACGTCTTGCGCTTCATCTTCTTCTTCCACATCAGGTAAATCAACGCCAAATCTTGTAGAGGTTAATGTACTCGCAGCATTATTAATTTGTTTCCGACGAGTGGGGGTACTTGTTTTCTTTTTGTGTAGGGACCTCGGTATAGGACTGGAACGTTTCTTCCCTCTTAACTGTTAAATAAATAAAAATCATAGAAAAAAAAACTTTAAAAGATGTTTTAAAAAAATGTTTAAACCCTTACCGGTACTTGTTAATTATTCAGAACAGATTAAGGAATTTTAGATTCGAGAAAACCGGTTTCATAGCCACAAAGACAAGTGACGGGTGACAGAATGCATTGGACTTATATGATTTGGGCTATATATTTGCACATTAGGGGGGTGAGGGTAAAGTATAGCGGGTCTGCATACAAAATGTGTTAGCTACAATTATTCTGCCTATTATGAAATAAGAATTGTCTTCTAACTTCACGCTGTCCAAATACTCTACCCCCCCCCCCCCCCCCTTGTGCAAATATATAGCCTAAATTATACAATACCAACGTATTCTGTCACCTATTCTAGTTAGACATTTTTATACGTTTAGTGTGCTAATTTCTTAATTTTTAACTTTTTATTTTTTAGATTCAGCCTCTCAAGATGCAACGGGTATTCAATACCTTTAATGCGCTTGTTTAGCAATTATTCAAAGTTTTAAATCAGACAATTTAAATTAAAATGTTTAAACAAAATGATCCAAAGGTGTAAACATTGTGCCTTCGAGGGCAACATGATGCACACACATACAGGATAAGGGCCCCCAGCTATGCAAATGGGCCATTTTAAACAAAAAAATCATATATAAAGTATTACAACTAAAAGATTTCAATTATTTTTTTTATTTGATGCTTTCTAGTGAATTATTTTTCAACGCATAATGTGTTTTTTTTTTTACTTTTCGGTCAATCGATGCTTTGTTTAATTTGTTGGGGGGGGGGGGGTTTCTCAACTTAGTTTTACCTTTAATATCTACCGATTTTGAAGGAATGAATAAATAAACGCATACAGTTATGCACAACTATGCCTGCAATTGTTTATGAAAATTTTTGCTCCAACAGTTGTCTTGGATGGTGTTTACTAAAACCGACAGGGCAAAATTCTTCATGTCCATAATATATCACTTTTAGCTAGCATTCTTGTTTGATTTAAAATTGAACTGTTGCTATTTTTCTCGTACTTGGCACGCTTATAAGTTGTCGCTGGTTTTTCAATATAACATAATTAGCAGAGATAGAAAAGAAGAGGAGAGTATGAGAGGGTAGGTCACCAGAGTTAAGGGAATGAGAGTAAAAAATACCTTTCTTGTAATATCGTGAGATTCATAGTCCAAATTGACATTGTCGTGACTCTGGTAGTCAAAAGCCGGAACAGGATGTGAATCAAAATTGGCAAGATTCTCTGAAGGTCCACTACTGAAAATACTTTCACTAACATAAGAATGGGGAGACCCGGCTTTGGGGGAAGCAACACGTTGAAGCAACTCCTCCTTCTTTTGAACATCATGATTGGTTGAAGCAATAACGTGATGACGGGTTTTGGAGCCCTCCTTAAGTTCACGGTCGACTGCAATTGTGCGATTTCTTTTGTGAGAGCGTTTGAGTGCTGCCATGTCTAAACGTGGGACTGCAACTCTTAATGAACGTCTTGGCTGAGGATTTGGAGCAGTAACGTTGTTATGAGGATTCCCAACACTTTTTTGGGGTGAGTTAGGACACAAAATTCGATCTCCGCCGTTGTCATTGCCACTCATTTCTTCAGTGTTTGGCAAAATAGTAACACCATTTTTGTGAGTAATCACATCAGAAGTTGCAGAATTCTTATGCATTTCCCTTTGATAAATGTGGTCAAATTTATCTGATTCGGGAATTTCAGAATTCATCTGTTCTTGACTTGTAGTTACTTCACATATCTCTGACAAATTCAGAGACTGCCCAACACAGGAGTCTACCGCCGCCGCCGGAGATTCTTTCACTTCAACCTCTATAACTTCACAAGGACCCACTAAATGGAACATTGTTATTCGATTTTTTTTGGTGGCGTTGAATGTTACTAAAACGTGAGCTCCTACTACTAGCTTCTCATTTTGGAAAACATCGGCTGAACATAAGACACGAATTGAGTCCATCGACTCAGAACCAAGCCGAGGTGGGTCACTCTGAATTAACGGACAAATTGTTCCATCGGAAATGACAATCAACTTCCTCATTTCATCAATTTTTCGTACCTAGAAAAGAAAATTAAAAACATTAGTATTCTTATCAATAAATGAAACATATGTTGTCAGCAAATCCTGCCCTCGAAGTAGCAAGTATCGAGATGAGACGATTAGTACAAGGTTCTTCCTTTGGATGAAGTAATTAAACACACACATAATTAATATTATCAAGTGTAAGCAGAAAGCTCTTTCAGCCAATAGGGTGTCGATTGTGGAAAAAGAAGAAAAAATTACAGTAAATAAAGAATTCTTATGTCCAAGTTAGGGCAATATTTCATGAATTTTATCTAAATTTTCCTGAAATAATGATGCTATAGTACCTTTAAAATTGGTTCTTATTTCTAATTTTTGTTTCAAATAGTCTTAATTGTGAATTATTTTAGTAAATTTTTCTTCTTTTTGAATAAATTTTTCTTCTATAAATATTTCAATAGTTTTGAATAAATTTTGTTTTATTTCGCTAAACAACAACTACTAGTTCAAAAATCTAAGTTCTATTAGTTCACAAGTCTACTCTGAATATCTGGAAAGCTGCTTTCTCAAGTTATTCTCGATCGTCCAATCAAAACTAGATGATGAGCCCAGAGATGAACAACATGGGTTCAAACCTAACCAGTCTGGCACTTATTTTATATTTACTCCCCTACTGCTAACAGACGAATCATGTGAATGGCGGTATCAACTTGACATGATGTTCACTGATCTTGAAGAAGTATTTGACTCTCTCCATGAAGAAATTCATTGGAAGGTACTTTCCCATTATGTTTTCAAAATTAGGAAAAAAGGATAAAGGTCCTCCAGAGCTATTGCTGGCGCATAGGGGGTCAGATCAACGTTTCATCTGCTGGGTCCTTTTTACAGGGATAAATAGCAAACTTGTCGCCCAATCTTGCTGCAACAGGGATCGAACTCTGGACCCGTCTTGATAAGCAGAGCATCAATCCACTGTGCTACAACAGGGGTAAACAATTTTTGTCAGTTGTCGGGTTTCGATCCCAACTATCTATCTGTCCAGTCGCCTGGCCTGGTGGGATAAACACTCGGCCAACCCGACATGTATGCAAACAAAGATCATTCGAATAATTTCCTCTACGTACATGAATACTGAGGTACATGATACATACATGATACGTACATGATACGTACATGAATACCCCCTTCCTCCGCTTCTTTATTTTGTAATTTCGAGCAGCTTCCTTATTTCTTTCTTTTGAACTTTTCAAACATTCTTGGGGACATCTCGTAGTTTCCTTTTCGCCATTCTTCCCTTGTGATCAGCCTACTTCCAAGGAATCCTTTCGGTCGTACACCTTCGCCGCACATACCAGCCAGATCTCCGTTTTCTTAATATGTTCGTAAAATCCAGGTTAGAAGATGCAACAGGATGTCACCAAAAATGGAGACTACTTGTCGATGCCCTAGGTGCCTCTGGAGGCAGAGGAGATCTGAGACCTAATGATGGTTCAAAGGTTGCTGTATGAACATCTTTTTTATGGCCAATACAATTATTTGGTCCATTTCGGTTGTAAAATATAAGTTCTGAAAAGTATCCTAGAAGTAACATTAAGAAAAAATTTTAAAGGGAAAAGAAATTACAGCATATGCGAACCAGGTCCATGAATTGGTGAGACATTTTACTATGAGGGAGGAATAGAGTTTTACAGAGATTCTTTGCGCGGGAGGGGATGGACAGTGCATAGCAGTTTTCAAAATCCTAAAAATACACCAGCGTGCTAGTTATTTTGTGAGTTGTTTTGCTAACATAAAGAATCTTTCTCAATGAACTCCAAATTACAATATATAGTGACGACATTACTTTAATATGTCATGGTTTTATGAATGGTGATCCAAGAAATTACAACATACACATACTCTATGCTATTTCACCTTGGATAAGACATTGCATCGATACCAGGTTCATGAGTTGATGAGACAATCTTCGATGGGGAAGTAAGGGGATTTATCTAAAGATTTTTTTGAGCGAGGGGGGCAGGAGGGACAAACTAGTTTTCTGAATAAAAAAATGTAACAGTATGATGCATGAATGTAACAGTAACAGAATGAGATATAACCTTACGGCTGCCCTATGTGTGGAGAGATAGATGAGTCTTCGTATCATTTTTAGGGGAATGTAAGGAATCGAGAGATTTGCGGATGGAAATTTAGAGTTATTACCTTTAGAGTTATCAACAAGACAGACTATCTATCCACAAGTGAAATGATACATTTTTAAACAATTCTAAAAAAGTTATGCCAGCTTTGCCTCTCACAGAGACCATCTGTTGGCTTTGCTCTATTTCGCCATGCCTCTCAGGTTTTTATTCACTTCCACCAAGTTGGTTTTAATTTGAATTTTATTAAATTAAAATCAACTTGGTGGAAATGAATAAAAACTTGAGAACCATGGCAAAATAGAGTGCATTCTTAGATCTTAGGAACGTTCCTAAGAAGTTCAACTATTCGACTCGAAATTATGTTTAATACATAACTAAAGTAACCAAAATCAACCCCTGGTTCTAACTTATATTTTCTAATTATTTAGTTGCCTCTCATTTTTATTTGGTCACAAAAAAAAAACAAGCAAAGGCAAGAGGAAGTAGAAATAATTGAAAGCTAAAAAAAAAATTGAAAATAGTCCCACTTTGAACGGCTTTTTGCATTCAGGACACTCAAGTGAGGGTCAACTCACTTGAGCATGGTTGTCAACTAAAAGGGCTCTTGTATGAATAAATCTACCTATATATGCCAGCTTTATTATGAGAATGGTCAACCAGGATAAAGAAAATCCTTTTCAAAATTACTAAAAAATTGCAATATATAGAAAAAAATCCTATAATGCCATGGTTTTACAGATGGTCATGTGATTGTTACCATTTCATAATTTATACTTTATACCGCACACACAAATAAATAAATAAAATTAAACTACACTTTTGGAGTTATATATTGCATTTTGATATTAGGAGTCTCTCAGTACTATAGATCGTTAGAAATGTGGGCCTAGAAGAGAGTTATTGAGGCTTCACACCTCAAATACATAAATATAATACATGTCACGCGCCGTCACCAGAAATAATTAAAATTAATAAGTACCGTAGCTTTTACAGTATACATCCCAAGAAGATGGATTTCAGACAGTTTGACAGAAGAGGCTCGAACTGGAATAATTTCCTGGATTGGAGAAGGGGGGCTTTCCACGATTTGGTCCCTGTTGAACAGCTTCCTCCGGCTTAGTGGCATTGGTACGCGAAATTCATCGCGTTTCTGAGTTTTGTACCACTTTGTGAGAGCATCGACTCTCGACCAGTCCTTTGCTATAAAATAATACGAAATAATAT
>JAQQPU010021763.1:0-14474 GCA_029168905.1 Artemia sp. Kazakhstan ARC1039 | reverse complement strand
ATAGCTTCTAAAAATAGTGTCAGATCAAAACAAAAAGTACACTATTAGAACCGACTTGTCCGGAACCCTTATATAGGAAACTTACCGTCCATTGGCTTGAGCAACAAGGAAAATCTATTGGCTTGAAAAACAAAAAAGTGGCTTCAACCACAATATTCTACATCGACGGCATCCTTTTTCTTCCCATTTTATTCCTCTGCAGCTAGCAGGGCATTGGAACATCATAGAGCGCTGGTTAATTGCTTATTTTAATGGAAATTGGTGTATTTATAAACATTTTATGATTATTTACAATAAAGAACAAACGCTAGCTCGTAATCATTAAAATATTAATTAATGCCAGTAGTCTTAGCTTTAGTGGCAGTTTTGTCATTGGGAAGCCTATCTAGGGTATGTTGCTACATTTAACTTCCTTAGCTGCTTCTTCTTCTGAGAATAGTCTCTTACTATTCAAACTAAGAAAAAAGTGTAGGATTTTTCCTATTTGTAATTTATCTATGAAAATCATTGGCAGCGCATCAGCAGTGCCTAAGTAAAGAGTGATGCGGACTATAGTAAGGAACAAACTCTAAATTAGGGTTGTAGCGGTAGCAGCAATCTAGTATATTATATTAAAGCCATATTGCTCTTTACATAGGCAATGCTAAGTGGTTGATTATGTGGGTATGAGCTGTTTAGGATGAAGGTAATAACAACTAATTAATTATAAACAATATACTTCTGTGTAGCACCAATTATCTTTTGTCAATTTTTGGTTTCAGGACAATGGACGTGACAGAAGAAGGCAATGAAAAGAATCAAAACAAAGTGATAAAAAAATTTTATTACCCAGTCCATTCCATTCGGTCTGGAAGCACAAGTAATTCATTTCAACAAAAGCTGTTTGAAGAAGCTAGAACTGTTTTTCAACAAATTTCAAAGCCAGTTCAATTGTACCAGTGTACCAACAGTTCACGCCATCAGAAACCAAACCAAAACTTGTCAACTAATATCTTGGAAACTGTAGGCAGTATTAAAGAATTTTTTTTACCAATTAATCATCAAGTGAGAGAAACTCAGAACTTAGATTAGGCCTAGGAAATATCAAAGCAAGTGCTACTTATAGCCTAAATGGCTTTAAATTATTGAAAGAAAATGTGAATATCTTGTATTAAATTGAAATACATGGAAGTTCAAAATTAAAACCAAAATACTACGTATAATCAATCCAAGGCATTTCTAAAACTGGAAAATAAATATTAGATCAACCAAGCTATCTGAATAAATTGATTATTAATCGAAATTAATTTAAACGCAAATGAATCAAATAGTTTCTAAAATAACTTTAAGTCTAATTTAAATAAAGACACTAATATACATGCTTAAGCCATTAGTATATCATAATAGAACAGAAGATACATATTAGAAAGGGTATGGCTCTGCGTTTTTCATATTGAAACAACACTTTATCGTCAATATGCAAACACGTACAAGACGAAAAAAACAATCAAACCCAATTGTTCGTCATACAGATAAAGCAGAAATTTCAGGCTATATTTCACATGAGATAAACCTCAATAAGCAAATTGAGGTACAACAGCAGAATGAACCACTAAATAAAAATCGCCTTATAAGCATGCTTTAAATTGTTTAAAAATTAATTTTCTTTAAATTAAAATGGAAAGAGTTGTTGACAACTCTTTTTAAAAGGGAGAGTACTCTGGTAACTTGTCCAATTAAGCAAAAGTTAATTTGATATAAAATAAAATATTTGAACACAAAATAAAATCATGGGTTTTGGAAATACCTCTTTACTACCAAAAGAAATGAAATTTAACCATTAAAAACACCACAGATTTTGGAAAACTATTCTTGAATTTGGGGTATCAACGATATTGAGAAATAACCACTTCCTTTCTTGTATACATTCTGTGGCCCGGAAAGACGTGTTTGACCTATGGTATAAACAATACATTATATAATATCGAGTAACTTTTCTATCTTAATTGTTGGGGTGACCTCTGGTCTGTTTCTTCAGGAATATCTTGGAATATCGTTAGTGTCTTTATGTCTTACAGTTTGTAATGGTATCTTTGTATTTGTTTTTTCTGTGAATTAAATAGTCGAAGTGACGTACGTATAGCCAGAACTTCTACCATTGTGTGTGAAGTTAAATAAAAGTAATCGTATTACACCAAACCTCTCTACAACGCTATCTAAGTTTTTCTACTATGCCAGTAGGACGCCAAAATAATTAGTCAGGCCAAACCTAAGAGAACGCTACCCTAGCTTTAATCCCCCTTAGAACTGTACGCAGAGCCCCTTGAAGGCTCAGAACGCCCACTATTAACGCCACCTTAAGTTAATTCACTACAAATTTGAGTTCGTGCTTTCACACTGGTCATTTAGAAAGTAAGTTTGATTTGGATTTCTTTTCGTTTTCAATATATTTGATATTGATTAACAGCTTTGAAAGAGGTTTACAAAGCGTCTTTTCGTCAGTTACAACTATTAAAAAAACCTCTAGTTTTTGAGAATTCAGGTTGGACACTTTTAGCTAAAAGTGACACATTTTAAGATGCTCAAGAGATTCAAGGACCGAAAAGACCGCAACTCTGCCAAAGCAAGAAGTTTAAAATCTGAATAGCATGTAGGCATAATGGCTAAAAATAATATGCCTAGATCAGTTCTGGT
The DNA here is from genome assembly GCA_029168905.1 of Artemia sp. Kazakhstan ARC1039. Taxonomy (NCBI): domain Eukaryota; kingdom Metazoa; phylum Arthropoda; class Branchiopoda; order Anostraca; family Artemiidae; genus Artemia; species Artemia sp. Kazakhstan ARC1039. The sequence goes on along the minus strand of JAQQPU010021763.1, from coordinate 11,801 downwards.
TAAGATTAAATACCTTAAGTTGCAGCTTAGAGCTAGAGTTTTTTCCTTGAGAAGCTCTAGAGCTGGTGATTAATAATTTATCTACAGTGTTGTCTAGAGATCATGTGCAATTGGGTGGTCAGTAGCTTCCCCACCAAGTCTCCACTTGCTAGTGGGCGAAAATCCCCTCTGCCATAATAGAGCCACTACAAAAAAAAAGCCGAAGATGAAACAGTAGCCTTTTCAGCTTTCTTATGGTAGGCTACTCAGAATCCAGCTAATTTCTAAAAAAGAAAAAATCCTAGGCTAGGTTATAGTCAGTCAATCCTAACAAGCCTATCCTCAGCCATCAGCTAATTCCAAAGCTATTTGAATCTTTGGTAAATATATACCAAATCATATTATTGAGTTAGGAATAAAGTGAATACACCATTTGGTGCCTTTTTTATGCTGATTGTGCATATAATAGGCCTAATCATTTCTATCAGAAATGATTTTCAGCCCCCCCCCCCCTGCCTAACCTGATCCTCACCCCATATGTGCAAATATATATCCTGAAATGATTTATATAGGGGGGTGGGCTAAAATTCATTTCCAATAGAAATGGTTGTAGTTAGTACATAAAGTCTGGATCATCGAATTAAAGCTGAAACTAAGTAAAGAACAATTATGCCTCCATATATTCACAGTGATGTATAAAATTTCCCATTACATCTGTAAACTGTTCCACAGTTTCCGGTTCATACCTTGGAAGCTTTTCACTAAACATGCAACATTTCTTTTGGATATTACTATGAAGTTTTGCGAAAGCATCTCTAGCTGACTTTTCAAAAAAATCCATTCTTTCAGAGATAATTTTAATCTTTAATTTTGAATATTTTTCGTAATTACATTAAAGGACGATCATTGAAATAACATTATCCGGGTTGGAGCTTATAATAAAGATCGAACTCTTCCCTATACTAACTTGCAATCGCAACTTCACTATAGTTAAGATTACAGCATTTATATTTTTACATTAAAAGACGAGCACTGAAATAACAAACCATTCCATACATTGGACTTAGTTAGCTACTTGATTGTTCGAGTTTCGTCTCTTACTATTTAAAAGAAGAAAAAGCCGTAAGCTTTTTCCTGTTTGTATTTATAGTTAAAAAACGAACTCAAGTTCAAAGAAACTGAACACTGTGGTTCATTCATATTATCTTCATTATTTTAGCTAGAATGTAAATAAACAAGTTTCTTTTTTAAATTTTAAATTGAAAAGATAGTGCTTTTAATTCAACATATTATGTAATAAGGAACGACCTCTTGTCTATACTAAATTTTATAGGCCACTTAACTATAGTATAGGTAAGTAAAGTTTTCATAAAGGACTGATATTTACAATAAAGAACAAACGCTAGCTCATAATCACTAAAATATTAATTAATACCAGTAGTCTTAGCTTTAGTGGCAGTATTGTCATTGGTAAGCCTATCTAGGGTATGTTGCTACATTTAACTTCTTTAGCTGATTCTTCTTCTGAGGATAGTCTCTTACTATTCAAACTAAGAAAAAAGTGTAGGATTTTTCCTATTTGTAATTTATCTTTGAAATTCATTGGCAGTGCATTAGCAGTGCCTAAGTAAAGAGTGATGCGGACTATAGTAAGGAACAAACTATAAATCAGGGTTGTAGCGGTAGCATCAATCTAGTATATTATATTAAAGCCATATTGCTCTTTACATAGGCAATGCTAAGTGGTTGATTATGTGGGTATGAGCTGTTTAGGATGAAGGCAATAACAACTAATTAATTATAAACAATATGCTTCTCTGTAGCACCCATTATCTTTTGTCAATTTTTGGTTTCAGGACAATGGACGTGACAGAAGAAGGCAATGAAAAGAATCAAAACAAAGTGATAAAAAAATTTTATTACCCAGTTCATTCCATTCTGTCTGGAAGCACAAGTAATTCATTTCAACAAAAGCTGTTTGAAGAAGCTAGAACTGTTTTTCTTCAAGATAAAAGCTCAGATTTATTGGATCATAATGAATTAAAGGTAACCTGATTTTTGTCCTATTCATTGCTGTTTATTTTTAGGCTCCATATTAGCCTATGTATGCTCATTCAAGTTTTAAAATCAATCTTAAAATCAAACAAAATGCTTATTTTTTCTAATGATTGTATTCATTTTTTTCAAGTCAGATAGTTTTAGCATGTAATATTTATAGAAGTATTTGTATTAGAACTAGTATTTTGGATTGTCATGCCTTTAATTTTGTCATTTCTATTTGTTTTAAGCTCCATTATTTCATTTTTATTAATTTCCATCTTCAAATGAAATTTTATCAAAATGAAAGAATTTTTAGAGGTTTTGAGAGTTCAGGGTGCAAGAATAGGGTTGAAATTTAATATTAAGAAGACTAAATTGCCAAGAATAGGAATAAGTGAAGGTGAAGAGGTTATGGTGGGTAACAACAAAATTGATCAAGTGGACAGCTCCACTCACCTAGGTAGTATTGTTAGTAAATATGGTGGGTGCAGTGAAGATGTTGAAAGTAAAATAATCAAGGGTCATGGTGATTTTTTTACATGGGGAAAAAGTTTGGAAGAATAAGAAGATATGTCTGTGAACCAATAGTAGAATATTGGAAGCTATAGTGATGACAGTTGTCAAGTATGGTTTTAGAGTGTCTGCGCTACAAAAGATAGAGGAGGATTTGATAGATGTTTTCCAGAGAAATTCCCTATGGAGCATTATGGGTACTCGACCGACTGACTGTGACTCAAACAGTAAGCATTACAAAAAAGGTGGTTCAATCCTGCTTTCCTAGGCTATAATGAGAGAAAGGTTGGGATGGCTAGGGCACATTCTGTAGATGAAGGGTGACAGATTGCCAAATATATTCCTTGTCACCCAACCGTCAAGGGCCAAAGGAAAACCAGATTGTACCGAAATGGGGTGGAGGATTTCGTAAGGAAAGATTTAAGGGAAATAGGAACTTCTTAGGAGGGGGTAAGGAAGGAGACTTTAAACAGATTGTGACAGAGGAGGCTTGGTGCTGGTCTCAGGGGACTTTGTGTTGTAGTGAGCTGTTAGTAGTAGTTGTAGTAGTTGATATCATATATAAGCAAATTTATGCAAATTCTGTTACAAAATCATTCTTTGTTCATGTGGGAAAAACTTCATTTCCTTACATAATTGAATAAAATAAGGTTCATACGTTAAAATTATATTTTAATTAAGTGTTTGTCTAGTCATATCCATGCTGAGTAAGATGCTCTCAACTTTAAAATGGTGTATTTATTCTGATTGACTGAAATTCAGACAGAGTTTTAAGTCTTACAAATTGGATTTTAAGTAAACATGCAAAAACAGTTGTAAGGGAACTTATATTTTGCTTATTTACCCTTAAAAGAAAATCAAGTAATAACTAATTATTTTTTAAAATGGTAAAAAAAAAGAAAGAAAAACAATAAATAGCATCGTAATAATTGAGACAAGCATGTTAAAAAAATGTTTGTTAAAATATTCCGGGAAAATAGCATATTGGTATAATTTTTTTATGAAGTTTTTCAATTCATGTTTGGAAAAACTTAGTTTGCAGTATTTGGTATGGTATTGTTTTACTATTTGATGTTAGTCTGTATAACGGGTGTGAAGACAACTTTACTTGACTTGACTTGCTTTATTTACTACTAATTACAGAATAAACTATATACAAGCAACCGCCCGGGGAAGACTCGAAAAGCCTGATTAAAGACGGCTGCAATCCTCTAATTCTCAACCTTTTACAAATTTCAATTAAAAAAAAAAAGACCTGAACACTCTTTCAATTAAATATTAATACCAAAATCTATGAAAAAAAAAAGTTAGATTAATTGCTTGGGCAGACCACACAGTTTAAAGGAAATTGTTGGTATGGAAAACAACACACATTAATAATGGAAAACAACGTCATTAATAATGACAATAATAATAAATTACCTCCCCTCTCCCAATAAATGTTTTTTTATTTTTACTTTAAACGACCCAATGTGTTCAGCTTCCTGAACGCCAACTGGGATATCATTCCAAATAGTCGGAGCCAAATACCGAATTCCGAAACCTGCACGTGTGGTGTCTCGATACTCAACCGTAAAATTTTCCGCCTCTCTAGTCGCATACCTGTGGAGTGAACTATTTACGCGAAAAAAATTTGTAAAAACTGGAGGACATACATCATTCCAACATCTATAGGCAAAAATAGCAGCTTGGTAATCGCGAATCTGACCAATGTTAAGCACTCTTAATTTTTTAAAACATGACGCGGTATCATTCACATTTTCTGTATAATTCCCAAGAAGACGTACCGTTTTATTTTGTAAAATCTGCACTCTTTTGAAATTTGCGTAAAAACTGCTAGACCAAATGACACAACCATAAGAAATATAAGGCGCAACAATACTATGATACAATAATAAAAGAACCGATAATGGTAAAAAATGCTTCAAGCGACGCAAAATTCCCAGACCTCTAGCAACTTTAGCTGCAACAAGATCACTATGGTGCTTCCAAGACAAATTACAATCAAGCTGGAAGCCCAAATAACGCACCTCATGCACCTGTGACAAAGGCTTACCATTAAAAAATATCTCTCCATCAACACTCTGAGGCTTACCAACTCTCCTAAAAATCATAAAATTAGTTTTTTTTTAACATTCACTGACAAAAGGCTGAAACTTGTAAATACATAAAATGACTTTAAAACCCTATTTACTTTCAACAATAGATAATCAATCATTCGACTAGACATATTCAAAGCAGTATCATCCGCGAAAGTCGTGATAAAACACTCCGGTAAGTAAAAACGCATTGAATCAACATATACAAGGTACAGAAGTGGTCCCAAGACAGATCCCTGAGGTACACCACACTTAACTTGATAGGGAGAAGAAAATGCATCATTTTAAACAACTTGAGTAGATCTTCCACTTAAAAAACTATCAAACCATTTCAGGTAATTACCACGAGCTCCAAGGGACTGTAGACGTTTGAGTAAAATTTTAAAATCCACTGTATCAAACGCCTTTCTAAAATCAATAAAAACAGTCAAAGGGATTTCACCACGTTCAAAGCATCTATTTACAATATCACAGAGAGAATGCACGGCGTCCGACGTCGAGGGACCTTTCCTAAAGCCGAACTGAGTTTCACTTAACATCCCTGTTTTCGTAAAGTAATCATATAGCCTTTTATGCACAATTTTTTCAAATATTTTTGAAAACAGGAGAAGGATTGATATAGGTCTATAATTTTCAATATCTAGTTTAGACCCACCTTTATGGAGAGGGATGACTTTTGCCCTTTTAAGCGCATCGGGGAATACCCCAGTTTCCAGGGAAAGATTGATTATGTGGACGAGACATGGTATTAAAGAACACATCACTGATTTAAAAGCCTTCAAATTAATTCCATCTGTCCCTGCTGAATTAGATTTGATTGTTTTCACAACCTTCAGAATTTCATCTCCAGTACACGGTTGAAATTCAATTTCATTTCCAATTCCTCTTTCATCCAAAAATTCGTCCACCAAGGAATCATTATTAAAATTCACTAACCCTTCTGTCTGCACATTTTGACCAATACTTGAAAAGAACTCGGCAAATTTATTAGTAATAATCGTTTCATCACTCACTGCTTCTCCTTGAATCAGCAGCGAATTGGGTGGAGCTTCTTTCCTCTTTCCCAATAGGTCATTTAAAACCTTCCAAGTTCCTCTCGCATTATCCTTATTTAAACTCAGTTGGTTAGCAAAATATTCTTTTTTAGCTTGCCTTCTCATTGAGTTCACTTTATTGCGTATTATTTTAAGCTCTTCCAATTTCTTGACACACTTACTATTTAAATAATCTGCATACACTTGATTTCTTAAATCTGACGCTTCAAGAATTTCTGTAGCTATCCAAGGCTTCCTGGGTTGATCCTTATGCGGTTTCACAAATTTAACTGGGCAAGTCTTGTCATAAATTTGCTGTATGATCCCCATCATGCAATCAAATGCCCCAGAAGCGTCATCTTTCATCTCCAAAATCTCGCTAAGATCAGTGCTGCTTAACTCATCACCAAACCTCTGTAAGTTCTCTTTTTTTAACGATCGAGTCTTCACTTTTTTTCGTTCATTTCTTTTTATGCGGACACAAGGTACCGTTCCGAGAACTGGAAAATGGTCAGAACAAGGGTACAGAACCACATCAGCATAACTACGGTTCAGATACTTCGAACCAACAAAAATATTGTCAATGAGAGTAGCTGAATGACTCGTAACCCGTGTTGGAATATTAGCTAGGGGAAAAAGATCATTAGCAACCATCAAATTAAAAAAATCAAGATTCACTCCATTCAGCGATAGCAGATCAAAGTTAAAATCACCCATACAAACAAAATCTAAACCTGTCCGAGACACCGCACGCGTAAGTTGATCAAATCCACGCTCAAAATCTTCCCAACTTGCGCTCCGTGGCTTATACACAATACTAATCAAAAATTTACTACTACCCAAATTTAAATCTATACTAAAACTTTCAAACTTACCCTCTATCCAAACATCAATATCATTTCTTACTTGGTATGTCAATGACTTTGAAATCAAACACGCAATTCCCCCTCTGTGAAGTGACGTCCGGTTTTTAGCCTCCAAATTATAATCTGGAAAAGAATACAGCGAGAAAGAGTGTTCCTGACTAAAAAAAACTTTCAGATATACCATTAAAACTAATTTTTCCTTGAGAATCAGAAAGAAATTGCAACACATCTTCATAACCAGTAGTGAGGTGACAATTCCTGGCACATAAACGCAACGAATTGGCTTCCCCGGGGTATAACTTCAATCTTTGGACATAAGCACTATTTTTTAACGGTTGAAATCTAACTTGGTTCATACACGGTTCAGCATCTCTTGCTATTGGTGCCGATAAAACCTCTTCTAGACGAAAAGGTCGGCTCATTAAATCAACAAGTGAAGAACCAACAAAAGTAAATAAATAAACATATAACATATCTCTCTAAATGAAAAAAAAAGTAAGAAATATAAAATAGGAGACCAAGACATTTTTTTGCAAATAATAATAGAAAGACTAAAACCAAAAACGAAACAAAACGGATCCCTCAAAAGAAAAGGAAAACCAAGAATAAAATAAACGGGAGACCAAAACAGTTTATGCGAATAATAATAAGAATGAAAAAATCGCGAAAAAGAAAGAGAAAGAAAAAAGGCAACAAAGCTGTACAGAGATGAAAAAACGACAGAAAACAACACATATACGAATTCAAACGCATTCAACAAGGGATCTCATTTTCCGGGCAGACGGTTCACAAGGTAGCTTCACTAGTATGTTGCCCCGGTCGGTCCATACATTTTTAACACCAAAGCGATCCCTTGCGGCATTTAGCAGGTCGCGACGTCGCTTTGTAAGGGATTCCGACACAAAGATTCCAGACCCAGCTAGTTTAGACTTCTGTAAGAACACTTTTCGAGCAACTTCTTTACTAACAAATCGCACTAAAACTGGGGCAACTTTGTCACTGGTGGTATGAGGCCCATTCATTCTAAACCGGAAAACACTTGATAATTCACCAGAAGATATACCAGTAACACCCATCCGTGTCGAAAGGACACTGAGCATAGTCGTTTTAAGGTCAACTCCTGGCTTTTGCTTCAGACCGTTGAAAACAAGACTGTCCAACATATTTTCTTGGTTAATATCGTCTAGCTCGACTTCGATTTTTTCAATTCGACTCTCCAGATTACGGGTTTGCATTCTATACATTTTCAACTCACGCTCGATACGGTCTAATATGGGTTTGAACTCTAGTGACACAGACTTATATAACTCGCTAATTATAGTCTCAGCTGTATCTTTAAGACCAGATTTCGCATTCGAGCCACACTTGGCAGAAACCTGACGAGTTATCTCTGTAACTATAGATTCCCTAGTTTTCTCTAGCTCATGTTCTGTAGTGGAAATTCGTGCAAATAAAGCAGACTGTGAACCGGGCAGCGCGGCAGCTTGATCCGGTACTTTTAGTGCCGCAAACGCTTTTGAAATAGACCTGTAAATGTCGGGAAAACGCTCAAGTTCCTCAAATGCGTGTTTCACAAGCTGCGTTTTTTTTCGAAGTTCCGTGTTTCATGGTTCATGTTCCAAGTTTCATGTTCTAGCCCAAAAACGCAGTTTTTGTCGCTTTCGTGTTCTCTGTCCATGTTCCTGGTTGAACGTATAAAAACGCATTTTATGAAAAGTGGCAAAATATTCAAAACTGTAGAAACATGTGGAAAAATTCTGAGCTTTTTACTTGCCTGTTTTCTTGTACACATATGTTTCACCATTGGCCTCTATTCAAAAACGCCTATTCAGCAGGATCTATGTCCATTTTCTTCCCTTCCATCTTATCCTTTCTTTTGTCATCTATAGATAACTTTTTTCTATCTGGATAGGGACCAGTCGAACACGCAACACGCACAAAGAGCAAGTTCCAAGTTTGAGGAAACAGACAGTCAAACAGGCAACATGATGTTTCGTGTTTCGCAAAAAAACGAAGTTATGTTAAAACATGCTGTTACTTGTTTTGTCGAAAACGCAAAAATGGCAAAACACGATTAAACCACGGAACCAACCACGCAAAAAAAACGCCACTACATTCTTCGCAGTTTTAGTAGAAACTTCTTGAATATTATCCTTGTACGATACAAGATTATTCTCAGAAACAATTTGCTCGTTATGATCCCCGTAACAAAAGATCAAATAGTTAGTTCGCTTTCCATCATTTTTCGTAATCTTCAGAATTCGTACAGGCCACAATGGATAGCCCGCAAATTTCGCCAGTGCAAGATCGAATTGCTTGAAAGACGTCATGATTAGTGTGAGAAGGAAAAACCAAAATTAAAAATGAAAAACCAAAATGAGACTTATCTTGTTATCTTGTGATGGCGTTGGCAATCACCGCTCTTGCAGGGTGGCCCAGTGGACCGTAGAGGCCTGCGACGTTTTTTTTTCACCGTTTTCTTACATCCAAAACAGCATAGCATCTAATTATTAACAAAATAACTAAGCCACAGCAAGTCCTTTTTCTTTTCACAAAACGTGAATACAGCGAAACGAATTAATTCACTTATTGCGAAACTGCCCACTGTTATTTATTCTAAATTTAATCCGGCTTAAAAACAAAACAGATGTTTACAGGTCAGATGCCAAACAAGTACCAATATTGGTAACGTATGTATCACACTCCAACATGTATTACCATATGAAGCTGTGATGGGCTATAGGCTAAGATTTTCAGCCAATAATTCCTTGGTCATACAACAGTAAAGAAAACCACTACTATGATATTACCCCTCTCTCTGGGAAATATTTTTGACCAAGCTGACACACTCGGCTCTGGCAACCTTCCCCAACCTAACTTGGATTAAGAAATGCTGCCTTTATTTAGGCAGTGCAATTGCGCTGCCTAAGTAAAGGCAGCAAGTAAAGAACGATGTTGGCGCAATGTATTATTTTTTTTTATTATTGTTTTACAAATGAGTTTGCATTGTCAGTTTAATATACATATACTTATATTTATTAATCAAAATGTTAATATTATTTGATTTGTTAAAGTTATAAAAATAAAAATAAATTTCAGTAAAGTGCAAATTATGTTCTGGCCTTGGGAAGGCATAGGGGCTTTGAGCCTTACTCATATTAATTTCTGCTTGTTTTGAGTTTGACTCTGTTATTTATTGTAATTTCTGTTCGTTTTTGGTTTCATTTATTTATCGACGCTGATTTGTGGTAGTTTCACGCTTGGTAGATTATTGAATTTTATTTTTGCTCAGTTTTGGTTTAATAGAGTTCTTTACTTTTCTTTGAAAAATTTATTTTGTGGAAAAAGTTTTTTTTAATAAATACACAAAAAAACCGCTTTTCATTGTAAAACCATAAACAAGACAAAACTCAATTTAAACTAAAAAACATATAAGTGAAACCAAGTAAAGTCGCCTCTTTCGCATACCCAGGGGAGGCGAACCAATCAGGGGAAAGGAATTATGAAGGAGTTTTTTTTCCCTCAATTCATCAACATAAGGGGAATGGAATGAATGAGATCAAATTAAACAATTAACATGGTGACTCATGCAAAATGTTTGAGGAGAATGTTCATTCAATACGCCAATCTATTTTAACAACCTTAAATTTTAAATCAAGACATACAAATAAAAAAACCGTTTCGCATGCTGACCAATAGTCTACATAGTGCAGATACTGATCGCCTGATTCTCTGCCTTCAGCATGCAATGCGTGGTCTGGGCAAATCCACCGCATTTACCCTTTGCAGAACAACAGAAAAAAGGGGAAAAGCAAAATTATATAGAAGGACAATATATACAGGACACATTTATATAAAGGGACATATATACGGTAATAAAATGGGTGACAGCTATTAATCTTGGTTGCTATATAGACAGCTATTAATCTTGGTTGCTATATAGACAGCTATTAATCTTGGTTGCTATAATAAAATGGGTGCTATATAGTGAAATATTTCATGGAAAAAAGATTATTTTGTAGAAATTTAATGCCTTTATAAACTGAAAAAAAGTATTATTTAATTTTTAATGCAGTCATGTAAAGAAGTGACCATATGTACGTTGCAGTACATTACAAGGTACGTACGGTACGTTGCAAGTGATTACAAATAGCTTGTTAGAGATGCATTGCGAATAGTGAATAGTAATGTTTAAGGATGACTGTTGACGAAAATGGAGCTGCTAAATGGTTAACTGACTACTGGATTGTTTATTGATTGCTAAATCATTAACACCTAACTAGGCTCATGATTCTCCATAAAATGATTTTGCATATTTTGACTTTTTCTATTAGCTCAAGCTTAATATATAGTTTAGATCATCGATGTTCTAAACTACTTATTAGTTAGAAAAACTAATGCATATATTTTTCTGTTTAATCATTATTAAATTTGAGTATAATTAATTCGAAGGGATTGCTGAGTAAGATCATTTTGTGGAAAGTGTTGGTTAAATAAGTTTGGGAACCGCTGCTGCAAAGTATCAAAACAGATGTCTGTGTTTTTTTTTCATTTTTATTAAATCAGTTTTACTTTATTCGAAATTATATATAGTTTGTAAACATATTACTAAATGTATAATAAACATTGTTTTCCATACCAACAATTTCCTTTAAACTGTGTGGTCTGCCCAAGCAATTAATCTAAATTAATTATTTATTTTTTGGATAATTAAGTTCATTGTTAGTTAATGAGATAATTAGTAATTATGAAGTTGCGATTCTGAGCTCTTACTCAATGCTAGCCCCCCCCCCTTCCTTCTCTGTGATTTCGCTGTAAAACCAAAGACAAATTAAAACAATCAGTTTATCATTTTAAAAGCCGTGGATGTAATGTTCTTTGTTGATTAATAGTTCTCCGCTTGTGTTCTATAGTAATAATCTTTTATTTCTTTTTTTTTTGTGTGTGTGTGTGTGTGTTACGAGGTAGATATGTGAATCTGGGACTTAGCAAGAATTCACTGGATGCCAATGAGTGCAGTTTAAAATTTTATCACTTGTGAAAAAGGTGAATTTTGTTGAGGTACCAGGGGGGGGGATCAAGCCCAGTTCCACTACCGATAGATTTTATATGATTTTAGACGCTGCAGTTGAAATATTTGGATATTATTGTTTCCTATTTCACTGTCTCGAAAAATCATCTTAATTCAATCTTAATTTTTCTTGTTTCCTTTTTTTGACCACTGACAAGTGAGAAATCTACTCTCTTTTTTTACAGACATACCTATATAT
>JAQQPU010021761.1:0-14476 GCA_029168905.1 Artemia sp. Kazakhstan ARC1039 | reverse complement strand
TGCATATTTTTTAATCGTGGATTTTTTTGTGTGCTGACTGTTTTTTTTTGTTCGTGATACTTGTTGCATGTTGATTTTTTTTTCTTTGCGAAACGTGTACACTCATTTTTCTCCTCGTGAAACTGATTTTGTTCAAGGAACTTATCGCGTGCTGATTTTTTTTCCGTTCGTAAAACTAGTTGCATGTTGCTTTTTTTCTCTTCGTGAAATTTGTCCACTGTTTTTTCTCCTCGTGAAACTGATTTTGTTCAAGGAACTTGTTGCATGATTGTTTTCGGTTCGTGAAACTTGGTGCATGCTGATTTTTCTCTTCGTGGAATTTGTTCATTGATTTTTTCTTCTTCTCTTGAAGCCAATTTTGTTCATGCAACTTAACCGTGCTGATTTATGCCGGTGGAACTTGTTGAGTGCTGATTTTTCTTCGTGAAACTTGTTGCATGCTGATTTTTTTTTCTCTTCGCGAAACTTAAACAATGATTTTTCTCCCAGTTAAACTGATTTTGTTCGTGGAACTTGTTGCGTGCTGATTTTTTATTCCTGAAACTTGTGGCATGTTTATTTTTTCTCTTCGTGAAACAAGTAAATTGATTTTTTTTCTACCTAGTGAAACTAATTTTGTCCATGGAACTTATTGCATGCATATTTCATTGTTCGTGATCCATGTTAAATGTTGATTTTTCTCTTCATGAAACTTCTACAATGATTTTCCTCATTGAGAAAATTGGTTTTGTTCATGGAACTTGTTGCACGCTGATTTATGTTTGTGGAGCTTGTTGAGTGATGATCTTTTGTTCGTGAAACGTGTTGCAGTGTGATTTTGTTTATTCTCTTCTCGAAAATTGTACATTGGTTTTTCTCTTCGTGAAACTGATTTTATTAGTGGAAGTTGTTGCGTGCTGATTGTTTTTTTTGTTCGTGGAACTTGTTGCTTGCTGTTTTTTTATTCGTGAAACTTGTTGCAGGTTGATTTTTTCTCTTCGTGAAACATGTACATTGATTTTTTTTTCTCCTCCTGAAACTAATTTTGTTCATGGAACATACTGCATGCATATTTTTTTGATCGTGGATATTTTTTGTGTGCTGACTGTTTTTTTTGTTCGTGAAACTTGTTGCATGTTGATTTTTTTTTCTCTTTGCGAAACTCGTACACTGATTTTTCTCATAGTGAAACTGATTTTGTTCAAGGAACTTGTTGCATGCTGATTTTGTTAATGGAACTTGTTGCATATTTTTTTTTGGTTCGTGTAACTTGTTGCATGTTGACTTTTCTCATTGAGAAACTTGCACATTGATTTCTCTCCTCTTGAAGCTGATTTTCTCCATGGAACTTGTTGCGCGCTGATTTTTTTGTATGTGTAACTTGTTGCATGCTGGTTTTTCTTCATGAACCTTGTTACATGTTGATTTTAATCTTTGTGAAACCTATATATTGATTTTTATCCGAATGAAACTGGATTTGTTCATGGAACTTGTTGCATCTTAATTTTTTTTATTCGTGAAACTTATTGCATGTTGTTTTTTTTCTTCGTGGATTTTGTACATTGATTTTTTTTTAATTTTTCATCGTGAAAACAATTTATAGATGGAACATGTTGAGTGCTGGTTTTTAGTCATTTAAAAAAAAGTTGAAAAAAACTGTCAAAAAAACTGTCCAAAAAAAATGGTCGCTACAAATATTATTTTTCTATTAGTAAAAGTCACGACTAACATTTCTATATGATTCTCATTTTGAGTTCGGAAAATATTAAATGTAATTATTTTATGTAGTAAGTATGTTACATGTCATTCTAAGAGACGTAAAAAAAAGTTGCAAAAATATATCATGTAAAAAAAAGTAGGGGGGGGGGCCTGAAGGAGGGGTTAGCAGGGGGATGGGGAGGGTAGTGGGGGGTTAGGGGCAGGAGATGGGGGGAGGGGGTCTTTGGGGTTTTGGTAGGGTATCAGCACGAATTTTCACGGTAGTTGAATCCGGTCATTGCACTATCTGCTTGTATTGGCGGGTGTACTGTGCGCTTGAAAGCATTATAGATATATGGTGGGACTGTGCGCTACTTATCATTATAGCTATATGATGGGACTGCACGCTACTTATCGTTATAGCTATATGGGGAGACACCCCGCTCTTAACTGTTATAGCTATATGGTGGGACACCCCGCTTGTAAGCATTGTAGCTATATGGGTAGACACCCCGCTCTCTATCATTATATCTATATGGGGAGACACCCTCGTCGGAACTGTTATATCTATACTACTTATATGCCCCCAGGGCATAAGTTACAACCCTTGCCCCAAGGGCTCTGAAGGGTTATCATCCTCAAAGACACCTAATTTCTAAAACTTTCAACTACGTTGAACAAAACGGCTATCTAAAAATTTATATTGGATGTGGTTGGGGAAAAGATGAGCGTGAGAGGGGGGTTAGTTGCCCTAAAATCACTTTCGACTATTAAAAAGGTCACTAGCCCTTTGAATTTCCAATCGAATAGGCTCTTTTTCCAGTTTCTACAACAAAGCTTTCAATAAAAACCTTATATGCCCCCAGGGCATAACTTACGACCCTTACCCTGACGGCTGTGGGGGGAGCGTGATCTTCAAAGATATAATTTCCGGACCTTTCAACTACTTTGAACAAAATGGCTATCTCAAAATTTGAATTGGATGTGTTTGGATGAATGGTGGGCGTGGAAGGGGTGTTAGTTGCCTTCCAACCACTTTCGACTATTAAAAAGGGCATTAGCCAGAACCTTATACGCCCCCAGGGCATAACTTACAACCCTGGCTCTGAGGGCTGTGGGGGGGGGGGGGTTGTCATCCTCAAAGACCTTATTTCCAGAGCTTCCAACTACGCTGAACGTTTCAACTATCTCAAAATTTTGATTGAATGTGTTTGGGGAAAAGGTGGGCGTGAGAGGGAGGCTATTTGCCCTCCAATCACTTTCGACTATTAAAAGGGGCACTAGCCCTTTGAATTTCCAGTCGAATAAGCCTTTCTTGAAGTTTCTACGACAACGCTTTCTATAAAAAACTTTATATGCCCCCAGGGCATAACTTACAACCCTTATCGTGAGGGCTGTGGGGGAGTTTCCTCCTCAAAAACATAATTTCTATCTGGAAATCAACTACGCTGAACAAAATGACTATCTCAAAATTTTGATTGGATGTGTTTGGGGAAATGGTGGGTGTGGAAGGGGTGTTAGTTGCCTTCCAATCACTTTCGACTATTAAAAAGGGCACAAGCCACTCCAGTTTCCAATCGAATGAGCCCTTTTCGAAGTTTCTACGACAACTCCTTCGATACGAAGTGCCCTGGTCTAAAGGGAAAAAAATTAGATAATATATTGTGCCAACATCGTTCTTTACTTAGGCAGCGTGATTTCGCTGCCTATGATATATGCAGGGCTTTTCAACTATAGGGATTAAAAAGGTGCCTGTTTGCGCTTCCTGGCCTTTCAACACCAGAAATGGCGTCAGAAAGGGCCCTTTTTGGTGCCATTGGCACTCCATGATGGCATTATCAAGAAAAATTGACAAGAAGCAGATACATATGTATGATCAATAACATTCAAATGATCCATTAAATGTCTCGCTACGATGTTGGACCAACCTGCTAGTTTTGCTAGTCAGCAGACGATTCATGAAACTTAATGAGTGAGCTGGGAGGGGGAGTTAACAAAAGGGGGCACTTTAGACCACACGTTAAAAGTTTCCAATCATGGAGATTATAATACGCTCGTATATCCTTTTTATGCTTCCTAGTCATTCCACTCGAGAAATGGCACCAAAAATGCCATTTTTGGCACTCAATTCGGCACTTAAAGATGGCGTTATTGATACAAATTTATAAAAAGCATGGAGAACCTCGTATGATTAGTTTCTTTTAAATAAGTTATTAAACATCTCTTTAGGATGCTGCGGCATAGTCTGTTAGCCTGGTAAGAAAAAAGATATCAGGGCAGGTCTAGGCGTTTTCCCCCTGAAGAAGATTTCCCCAGATTCCCATGAATAACTCTTGATTCTAATAACAAAGGAAATTAAAAGTTCTACTCACCTGTTTAAGTCAGAGGCAATGCTATAGCGTTGTCATAAAAGAGCCATAAGGGTTCAATGTGTTAATATTTTCTTGTCAAGAGGCACTTCATATGGAAACAGCGGTCGCATAAACTTCTGAGGGGGCTCATTCGATTGCAAATTAAAGTTTCTATTGCCCTTTTAAGAGTCAAAAGTGATTGGAGGGTGACAAGCCAACCCCATACCCTTGTTTCCACAAACGATAGTAATTTCGTTAAAAATTGTCCAAAGGTCCCATATCCTGCCTTCGGGTTTGACAACCCCCGTTCCAGCCCTTTGGACAAGGACTGTAAGCTATGTAAGTTGTTTCTTGTTAAGATGCAAGATTTTTATAATCACAAACTTATAACATCCTTCAATATTAATTATAGCTGAAATTAGATTCATAAATGCTGCAAACTGTGTTAACCTTAAGATACTCATATTTTAATTTGAGACACGTACTTGTGATTTCAAAATTCCTTAAATCCAACTCTGGTGAATATAAAACACCAGTTGTGATATTGGACTAGTAAAACTAAGCAGTTTGTCATAAATATACTGATAAAAAAATACAGCAAAGAGGTATATCTTAACTGCATGGTTTTGCCTGGGGATAAAATATAACATACACAAAAAAAATGTGATTTTCTTTTGAAAAAGACAAGAACAGAAAATTCCCCAATGAAATTCCAATGACAACTAAACAGGAAATCCCCCCCCCCCCGAAAAAATGAAACTTTCCGTGGGGGGATTTCTGGAAGGGAAAGGACGGCTCCCATCAGTCACATCAATGCAAAAAAAAGTGATTTTCCCTGTTGTTCAAGGCGAGGGACTGTAATTTTTCTGTTAAAGCGTTTCGACCATGGTGATCCCAATGATTAATTCTTCGTTTCGACCCAAAGCCATTTTCAAGAGGTTCCAAGTTCTTTTTCGAGATTCGCAAATATTTGTTTTCATACTATACTTTTATTATTAAGACTAACCAAAATAATAGTTACCATTCTTGAATCAGCTTCAAATGACAATTTTTTCTCGCTACATATTTTTTTCAAAACACATTTTTTCTGTCTGAAAACATTTGTATTTGTTTCCGGAAAATAACTTGCCTTCATATCAAATATAAGCTCAGAACCTGCATGAATAGGGTTCAACCTCCATTTTATGCAAAATTCAGCTCACAGTGCCGTTTTTCCAACTAGAAACTACTTCTGTGAAAAGAACCCAAGAGTGGATATGTCGGCCATTCTTCGTTAAGTAATTACTTTCAAAAGTTTGCGAAAAACCCCATGCAATGGGCTAATAGCTTTAATTTTTGTATAATATTTAGTTGCCAGCATATTTCTCCTTGCTTCCAATGACTGCATACTAGATATTGCTCGGAATTCCTGACTTGGAGTATTGTTGTGAAAACCAAAGGCTAATTTTTTTTTTTACATTTTGTAGGTTCTCAATCTTTGGCCAACTGGCGGCTGCCAACAATAGCATCGAGTAATTTTCTACATTTCAAACGAAGTTGCGATTATATCTTGAAGGTTTTTTTCGGCGAAAATCCACTGCTAATCGGTATTTTCATTTATTTCTTCTTGGCTTTTACAATTAGTTCACTATTATATCGAATTCGTACTCAAAAGCGAAGCTAGATGATAAATATTTGTTTTTATTAGTTCAATTCATCCTTTACAATCTCCTATATGCAATCAAGTGTTGGTGTGTATACTGAAAAATAAGCTGGAAACGAGCAAGTTTACGCAGAATAATTTAGGAACCATTAAAAAAGACATGGGCCACAGAAAAAGAAAAAAAAGAAGAAAGAAAACAAATTTGAAAAGATGTCATAATAAAAATCGCAAAAGGGGTGAAGGCCTGAGCTGCTGACTATAGCGAATAAACCAAAGACAGGGAGATAACAATATCAGCGAAGCCAGCTTTTTATTAGTGAAGATTTTATTTTGCTAGTATCACATATAATCTTTAATCCCCATCCTCTGAAATTGTGGAAAAATTATAGATCAATATGAACTTTAGTTACTATTTAAATGACAAAGTAGAGCCTTTCGTAGTTTGACCCCCCCCCCCCGAAATAAATAGCTGGATTCCTACTGAATATAATTCTGGCTGCATTCATCCACTATAGACTCCTTTATGTACCAACGATCCTTAGTGCAAGCTATACTATTTTAGAATTCGAAACATATCTCGCTTTCTGTTTTAATTAAACATTTCGTAAGGATATATTTCTCTAGAGGTACTTTTCCTAGGCCTACAGTTTATTTGAGATAAGATAAAGCAAGGACCGTTCTTAACTAGAGCCCACGTCATTAAGAACTGCAATTTTTTAAGACCTAAAAAATTATACAATACCAGAAATACGTATCTAATAAGCAGACCGAGAAACAGTATTATAGACCAGCCAAAATCATCTTCAAAAGTCGAGTCCGTTGATTTATGTTTCTTATTAATACATGTTCGATTAAGTTTGACCTTTATGTTGCCTTAGTAAATTCTTCGTCAACACAATTTCGATTTTTTTTCATTTAAATTTGTCATTTAGCGACAGAGACTGACGCCAGTACTAGGCACGAATTAATTTTTAACTACCATTAGTGAAAAGAAATGAAGACTTTCGGAATAGCTGAGTAGAAAGTTTTCCATTCTCTTGGAAAAAAGTCGATGTTTATAGCAATTTTGTTGGCTCACTCGCAGGCAAGACTAGCTCCACTAACTGTGGCTGAAATAAAAACCAAGACATAGTCTAGGCACGTACTCATAGGGCCCAA
This sequence comes from Artemia sp. Kazakhstan ARC1039, assembly GCA_029168905.1. Classification (NCBI taxonomy): domain Eukaryota; kingdom Metazoa; phylum Arthropoda; class Branchiopoda; order Anostraca; family Artemiidae; genus Artemia; species Artemia sp. Kazakhstan ARC1039. The sequence continues at coordinate 7,648 of JAQQPU010021761.1, read as the reverse complement.
ATCTTCTTATTTTTATGATTGCCCTTAAATTCCAACTGCATAATTCACCTGTTTCTTACGTTTTTTCAATCTACTCCATCCCCATTGTTCCAAAATATATTTTGTGTATGTGCTAGCCATATTCAGAACCTAATTTTGTAACAACTAAGGAAAACATATTTAAACAGCCGTTATTTCTTCAAAAAGGACATGGCTTCACATACTACTCTAAATTTTGAGGTGAATGCTGGAGCAAACAGGCCTCATCCTCCTGGCCACAGTTTTCCACAGAAATACCGTTTCTAGTTTCAAGCTTGACAGAAATAAATCATAGCATAATACTACTAACATCTCACAGTAGCAGCTAGGCACCTGAAACCAATATAGGTACTAACAGTCCTCCTCCACCCCAATCTATCCAAATCCTCACTGTTTGTCACACCCATGAATTTCCAATTTCTTTTTAATGCTTTGTTATTACCTCAGCCCTCCCTATTCGAAAACAAACTGCTTTTTCTTTAGACCCAGGCGGGTGGCCAAACAGCAGAATCTGTGCCAGCATATCATCCTTCATCGGTAAAACGTGCCCTAGCCATCTTAACCTTCCTTTCATTACAGCCCAAGCAAAAGCGATTGAACTCAATTTTTTTTATAGCTCATTATTTGATATATGATAAGTCAAAAGAGTACCTAACACTGCCCTAAGACCATTCCTCTGAAAATATTTAGAAATCTTCCTCTCCTTTCGAAGCCCCCACAGGCACAGCCATTATTGACCACCTACCATTACGATGGTTTCCAATATCCTAAAATTAGCTCGTAGACATATCTTACTATCCTTCCAAACTTATTTCAACAGCTTAAAAAAAAAAAAAAAACTTGGCTACTTTTTACATCTTCATTCATCCACCCTCTTTGCTAATAATACTATCTAGGTACGAGAGTCTACATACTTGATCGATTTCCTCGTTACCCAACACCATCCCTTCACCCTCTTTTATTCCTAGTCCAAGCAACCTAATCTTCTTTACATTAATTTCCAAACTTGTTCTTGCACTCTAAAATCTCCAAAGCTCCATAAATTATTCATTTCGCTAACATTTTTATCTTGGAAACTCAAATTTAGAATATCTAGAACAGCCTAAGCAGAGTTGAGTTTTGGCTTCTCATTTTACACCATGTTCTCCCATAGCCTTATAAGTCCATTAAAACAATTCACATTATCAGGGATTGGACACAAACCTGCCTTCACAAACTATGAATTTAAAAAACTTTTTCCACAAAGCGAGTTTTGCCCTTATCACTAGTTTGTCCCTTTTCCAAGATCCAGCGCTCATACAACTTAAAGGAATTTGAAATAAAACAAGGCTAAAATTCAATTAATATCTTTATAGAAACCCGAACTTGTATGTTATTACTCAACTATATAACAAACACCATCCGAATGTCACAATTAGCAATGTCCGAGGTTTTATGGAGTTGGACTCAAAATCTTCTAGATAAATCATTACTTTTGATAATTCCATATTTATAAAAGTAAAATTAGAATATGAAAAGGATTTTAAACTTATCTGGGAAGATTGTGGTTATTTATTTTGTATTTATGCATCATATTTAAATTATGGCTACGTATCAGAGGCAACGCTGTAGCGTTGCCTATAAAGGCCATACGGCTCCAATGTTTTATTATTATTTATTTTTTTCCCCAGAGGCACTTCATACGGAAGGGGTCGTCGTAGAAACTTCAAAGGGGGCTCATTCGATTGGAAATCGAGAGTTCTAGCGCCCTTTTTAATAGTAAAAAATGATTGGAGGGCAACTAGCCCCCCCCCCCCAGGCCCATCATTCCCCCAAACACATCCAATCAAATTTTGAGATAGCCATTTTGTTCAGTGTAGTTGATTTCCAGATAGAAAATATATTTTCGAGGAGGACAGTCCCCCAAAACCCTCAGGGCAAGAGTTTTAAGTTTTGCCCTGGGGGTATATAAGGTTTTTATAGAAGGAGTTGTCGTAGAAACTTCAAAACAGGCTCATTCAATTGGAAATTCAAAGGGCTAGTGCTCTTATTAATAGTCGAAAGTAATTGGAGGACCCCTAGCCCCCCCCCACACCCATCATCCCCAAACACATCCAATCAAAATTTTGAGATAGCCATTTTGTGCAGCGTAGTTGATTTCCCGGTAGAAAATATCTTTTTGAGGAGGACACTCCCCCACAACCCTCAGGGCATGGGTTTTAAGTTATGCCCTGGGGGCATATAAGGTTTTTATAGAAGGTGTTGTCGTAGAAACTTCGATAAAGGCTCATTCGATTGGAAATTCCAAAAGATAGCGCCCTTTTTAATAGTCAAAAGTGATTGGAGGGCAACTAGCCCCCCCCCCCCCGCCCCTTATCCCCAAACACATCCAATCAAAATTTTGAGATAGCCATTTTGCGCAGCCTAGTTGATTTCCAGTTAGAAAATATGTTCTTGAGGAGGACACTCCCCCACAACCCTCAGGGCAAGGGTTTTAAGTTATGCCATTGGGGCATATAAGGTTTTTATAGAAGGCGTTGTCGCAGAAACTTCAAAAAAGGTTCATTCGATTGGAAATTACAAGGGATAGTGTCCTTTTTAATAGTCGAAAGTGATTGGAGGGAAACTAGCCCCCAACCCCCCAGCCCAGCCATTTTGTTCAGCGTAGTTGATTTCCACATAGATAATATTATTTTGAGGAGGACACTCCCCCACAACCCTCAAGGCAAGGGTTTTAAGTTATACCCTGGGGGCATATAAGGTTTTCATAGAAGGCGGTGTCGTAGAAACTTCAAAAAATTCTCATTCGATTGGAAATTCAAAGGGCTAGTGCCCTTTTTAATAGTCGAAAAGTGATTTGAGGGCAACTAACCACCCTCTCACGCCCACCTTTTCCCCAATACATCCAATCAAAATTTTGAGACAGCCATTTTATTATACGTACTTTCAAGTTCTGGAAATTAGGTCTTTGAGGATGATAGCTCCCCCACAGCCCTCAGGGCAAGATTGTAATTTAAGGATTTTCCGAATCCTTCCTATTATTTCTTATGGAAGGGATGCTCGTATAAACTTTAGAGAGGGTTCATTTTATTGGACAAAGTTCTTGTTCACTTTTTAAGAGTCAAAAAAGATTGGAGGGCAACTAGCCCCCCCCCCTCCTCCACGCCCTAAACGCATCAGATAAAAATTTTGAGATAGACATTTTGTTAAAATAGTTCAAAGTTCTGATAACTAAGCACTCTGGTGTCGACACAGCCCAACAGGGCCCGGGGGTAGGCGTTGTAAGTTATACCCTGGGGGCATATAAACAATAAAACAATCATTAAATAAACAATCAATAAAAACAAACGTAAAATAGATATTAATGTAAATTAATAAATAAATTTAGTTTTTTAAATTAATTTTCTTATAATACTAAGTTTTAGACAAAGAAAACTAAAGTTCGAAAATGATTGGAGGGCAATAAGCCCCCCCCCCATGCCCATCATTCCCCAAAACACATCCAATCAAAATTTTGAGATAGCCATTTTGTTCAGCGTAGTTGATTCCCAGATAGAAAATATATTTTTGAGGAGGACACTCCCCCACAACCCTCAGGGCAAGGGTTTTAAGTTATGCCCTGGGGGCATATAAGGTTTTTATAGAAGGCGTGGTCGTAGAAACTTCAAAACAGGCTCATTCGATAGGAAATTCAAAGGGCTAGTGCCTTTTTAAATAGTCGAAAGTGATTGGAGGGCAACTAGCCCCCCCACGGCCATCATTTCCCCAAACACCTCCAATCAAAATTTGGAGATAGCCATTTTGTTCAGCGTAGTTGATTTCCAGATAGAAAAGATGTTTTTAAGGAGAACACTCTCCCACAACCTTCAGGGCTAGGGTTTTAAGTTATGCCTTGGGGACACATAAAGTTTTTATAGAAGGCGTTGTCGTAGAAACTTCAAAAAAGGCTCATTCGATTGAAAATTCAAAGGGATAGTGCCCTTTTTAATAGTCAAAAGTGATTGGAGGGCAAGTAGCCCCCCACGCCCATCATTCTCCCAAACACATCCAATCAAAATTTTGAGATAGCCATTTTGTTCAGCGTAGTTGATTTCATCAATCAATCAATCATTTTGTTAATACTAAACTCTATTACAAACGTAAAGAAAAATTATTTGGCCCAAGAAGCTTGGCTTGTTGTGGGCCTTACAACACAATAATAAAGCACTAAAACAACCATAAATATTACTATAAATCAAACAATATATATGAAATAAAGATTAAAGAGAATAAACACTACCATACAGTAAAAAAAAAAAAATAATAATAACGGGAAAATAATTAAGGGAAAAACACAAAAAGGAGAAACACTAGGAAAAGAGAAAATAGGGAAAATAAACGAAGGAGAGAGAAATTACTAAACTGGAAAGACACAACGAATAACTGCCTTTGCAGACAGAAATAACGGGACATCCGGTGGGATTGAATTCCATAATTGAATTGATTTATAAACAGGAGACCTCTGGGCTGCTGTAGATGAACGTTTGGGCAAAATAAGTCTACGAGTAGAACTACGTAAAAAATTAGAGTACCTACCTAAGCAAGTCCGTGGAAAAAATTGCTGCAGATGCGGTGGAAGTGTACCTAGAAAAGCAAAATGCGCTAAATAAAGATTACTTTTACCCACAATGCGATCCAGCGGAGCTATTCCAGTATCATTATAAAGATCAGAGGAAGGGTAAAGCCGAAGGAGAAGAAAAGTAGCCTTCACTGCCCTATTTTGGGCTCTTTGAAGTGAGCAGAGAAGAGATTTATTAGCATTACCCCAGACAGAGCAGCAATAAGAAAGGCAAGGAAATATAAAAGCATAATAAAGAGAAAGCATAACATCTGGGGGAAGAAATGAGTTCCGCCATTGAAGACTGGCGGAAGATGAGGGAACGGGTGTGAGTTATATGAGGCTTAAAAGAGAGAAAACAGTCAAGATACACACCAAGAAATTTCACCATAGCAGCTTGCGGTATAACATCATTCCCATAAGTCAGGATGATTGGCCCCCTTACATTTCTCATACGATAAGGGGTCCTGAAGTGTACAATGGCACTTTTTTGGCTGTTGAGAGTCATACCATTTGACCAGCACCAATCTTTTACTTTATCAAGAAGACCTTGAGATAGGGAAGTGGCAGATGGCAAGTCCACTGCAGCAATGAAAAAGTTACTGTCATCAGCAAAAAGAATAGGGTGCACAAGGGGATGAAGACCATCAACGAGATCATTAATGTAAATTAAAAACAAAAGTGGTCCAAGCACAGAGCCCTGTGGGACACCCTTCAATATAGGCAAAGTAGTGGAAGAATTACCATTAACTGAAACATACTGAGATCTTCCCGACAGATAAGACCTTAACTATTCTAGTGGGACTCCATGTACTCCAAATGAAGATAGTTTAGACAAAAGAACAGAGTGGTCAACCATATCAAAGGCCTTTGAAAAGTCAAGAAATAGACCCAAAACACACAAGCCCTAGTCCCGATTAACACGCACAAACTCTGTTGCATCTGAGAGTGCATACGAGGTAGAGAAAGTGGGACGAAAACCATACTGATGGTTAGTTATGAGAGAATTTCCTGCAGTCGTATTAGTACTAAAACAAATGAAGAGAGTCTATGATACACTACTCTTTCAACAACCTTAGAGATGACAGGAAGAAGAGAAATGGGTCTATAATTTGAAATTGGAGATGAATCACCTTTTTTATGTAAAGGTCAAACATTAGCAACTTCAAATAAATGAGGGAAAACACCAGAAGAAAGAGAGAGGTTAGTTATGTGTGAGATGGGGTTAGAAAACAAACTGACCAATTTTTTTAAGAACATTATTACTCAAACCAAAACCATCAACTGAACGGCTACTAGGAAGCTGGGAAATAATACTATAAATTTCAATATCGCTGCATGGGGAAAGGAAAAATGACTTTTCTGCTATGGGAAAACTACTTACTCTACTCTTGGATTGAATGGGAACTGAAGGAAGAGTGGTGAAATACGAATTGAAGGCGTTTGCTGAAGATTTTTTATCCACAATAGATCCATCAGCATTCCTGTAATGACATGGGGGGGGGGACTGTTTGAGTTTCTTGCGAGAAATAGCTTCATTAACTATATTCCAAACCTTTCGCAAGTTCCCCTTACACTCATCAATTCGACGCGAAAATTAGAGCTTTTTGGCTGCACGTACTGAAGAAGTAAGTACATTTTTATAATGTTTATACTTCAAAAGATCATCCTGTGTTTTACTTTTACATGCAACCTTGAACAGAGACGCCTTCATATTTGTAGCATTGATCAGACCTATGGACATCCATGGGCATTTGGGTATAGAATTCCTTGGTCTCTTCCTAAGAGGAAAATGCTTATCCAACAGAGCTCCCATACGACACACAAATAAACTTGTTGCACATTCAACATCATTAGCTTCAAGAACAGTAGACCAATCATTACTCTGAAGACTAAGTATTAAATTAGAAATTTCTTTATCTGTAAAGGTTCTAAAAGAAGATTCACCTTGCTCATTCACAGCAATCTCAGTTATAGGCAAAAAAAGTGATAGATAAATAGGGAAGTGATCAGACAGATCAGTGAAAACAAGACCAGAAGTAAACTTCAATTTTGGAGAATGAGAAATGAAAATATTATCTATCAAAGTGGCAGAATTTCTTGTAGGATCAACACGAGAAGGAAAAAAAATTGAAGGAAGTAGTCCAGAAGAAGAAAGGACATCAAAGAGATGGTCACATTCATCACTTGATCCAACATTTAACATATTACAATTAAAATCTCCCAAAACACAAATACGTTTTTTAGAGAAAGTCCCCGCACCAGGAAGCTGATCAAGCAAATCACAGAACAGATGTGTTGGAAAAGGAGGGGGCTTATAAAACAAACAAACAGTATCACATGCAAACTGGCTTTTCAGATCAATGACAAGAGAATAAACAGTCCTACTATTAGACACTACTGAAGTAAACAAGGATTCAAGGTCATACCGTCTACTAAATTTAATATCAGATTTTATAAATAAAGAAATGCCCCCTGAGCACTTTGTTTACCATTCTAGGGACATGAATAGCAATATAACCATGCATATCATAAGCTGTTAAATTTTCACTATCAGATAACCATGTTTCTGTTAAACCAATTACATCAAAAGGGCAAGAATTATCAGACCACAAATATGATTTCAGACTATCCCACTTATCTCGTACCCCACGTACATTCAAACAAAATACATTAAAGCAACTATTTAAAGAGAGAGAAGGCATGATTTTATCACAAAAATCAATAGTAGTGTGATAATTGCAACTAGAATTAACCATAGATTCAAGAAGAGGGTCAAGTGTGTGGGCCTCTTGTTTGCCAGCACTACTTGGTTGCTCAAAGATAACTGATTTAAGAATAGAAGAATTCAAAAGAAAAGAAAAATCAGCCAGATTTACCACACATAACAAATGCACACAATATCTTCACAAATGAACAAGATATCAAACAAACAGGCTGAAATAGCAGAGGGTAAATTGAAACTAAAAAGGTGAAACTTATAGACAACAAAGAAAGGAAAGAGAAGAAAAAAACTTGCAAGACAAAGAACAATAACAAGCTACAAAGCTAAAA